>BQNB010043258.1:0-38646 GCA_026074375.1 Tanacetum coccineum
AGTTTTCATTTTAGTATTCTCTATATAGACATCATGTGTTGTGATGATATCCATTCTTGTTTACGGCTTGCGTTTCCGCCTTGGCGGGGTGTGACAGGATGGTTCTTAGATTCCTTAATGTTGACAATTTTATCAACTTCTAAAGTTTCATGCTCAATGTCATTTTCTAAGTTTCTCTTTTCGGTAACCTTAATTGCTTCTTCTTCATCTAAGTCATCATCCACCGAGGGTGATGTTTTAGATGGTGGAGGAGATTCATCAAATGTCACATTGAGTGATTCTTTGATTTTCATGGTGTGTTTGTTTAGGATGATATAGGCTTTGTTATTTTGGGAGTAACATAGGAAAACACCTTCGTATGACTTTAGGTCAAAGTTGGTGAGGTAATCTTTGGTGTTTAGAATGAAACATTTACTTCCAAACACTTTGAAGTAGTCAATAGGTTTCCTACATCTCAAGAGTTCGTTTGGTGTTTTTCCTAAGATGGCTCTAATTAGGATTCGGTTAAGGATATAGGTTGAAGTATCTACAGCGTTACACCAAAACGTTTATGGTCACGATTGTTCATTCAACATCGTTCTACTCATTTCTTGTAGAGTCCTATTTTTCTTTTCTACCACGCCATTTAATTGTGGAGTGCGTGGAGCAGAGAAGTTATGTGTAATACCATTGGTATTACAAAACTCTCCAAATTTCACTTCATTATCAAATTACCTACCGTGGTCCGTCCTAATTGACACTATAGAACAACCTAGTTGGTTTTGTATTTTCTTACTAAAGATTTCAAATTGCTCGAAAGCCTCGGTTTTGATTTTAAGAAATCTTGTCCATGTATACCTAGAATAGTCGTCTACTATTACTAAGGTGTAGAGGTTTAATCCGTAACTCTGTACGACGGATAGAAGATCAACGTGAAAGAGTTCTAAGCATCTAGTCTTTGAGACTATATTCTTAGATTTGTGACTAGCGTGAGCTTATTTTCCAAATTTTCAAGCATCATAAAAATGTTGATCAAACCTAAGCTTAGGTAAATTCCTAACTAGCTCCTTGGATGCTAACGATTGAATTAAACGCATATTAGCGTGACCTAATCTCTTGTGCCACAAAGTGGAGTTTTCTACAATCGTTGTATGACAAATTTTATCTTTCGGCTTCTTTCCTAATTTTATCACATACAAGCCACTTTTCCTATACCTCTACCTATGATTTTTCCATCCTTAGTAATTTCGCTATCATGTTCAAAGAATATTACTTTACATTTATTATCACATATTTGACCTACACTTCAAGTTAAATCTTAAATTATCTACATGCTCTACATTTTCAATATTAAGAGAGTCATTAGAGATCGTACATTTGCCAATGACGATTCCGTGAAGATTACTACCAAAAATGACATTACCTCCATTGTATGCCTTGTAGGATGAAAAGAGCTTTCTGTTGCCCGTCATGTGTTTAGAGCATCTACTATCTTTTATCCACTCGTCGGGCTCCAAATCGATTCCAAGACATATCTATTTATATAACATAATAACTCAAACATTTGGTCCCCAATATCTCATGGGTCCAAAGTTGTTAGCATTAAACATCTCTTCCATTTGTTGCATTTAGTTGGGATGTGGAAATGGAAGACACATTCCCCATGGCATGTAACATTGAGGTTGGAAGTTATTCCAAGTTACGGGAAAGCTATTTGGACGATTTTGTCATCCAAGATTTCTTTTTGGTTGCAGTGTTCTAGATTGAGGATAAGCGTTATTAATTCTCCTAGGAGGTGGAGTTTTTGACCTATAGTTTGGTTTAGAGAATCCAACTCCGGGTTTTAAAGAAGTTTTATAAGACCGTTTAACCTCATCATTACTAGCAATGGGAATTTTAAAGTTATTTACTATTATATATTTTGGTCTAGGACCAAAAATAGATGTTTTAAAAGAAACATATTTTCCATTTTCTGATGAACAGACAGGCGGTCCTTGATTTGCTTCGGGGGCAGTTTGTACTTTAAGGGAGCCGCCATCAGTGATCAGGGGACCGCCACCAGAGGGCGTTTCTTTTTTAGATTTCACAAATTATGTTTTCTTAGTCCCGCTTGTTGATGCTTCAAATGAGTTAAAATCTTAGACCCGATTTATCTCCGGAGGGTTTTTGATGACTTAACATTTCATTTAGAGAGAGTTTGCTCTTTTGAAATTGAGTTAGCTTAAAAGCTTCCTCTTTGAGTTTTTCGTTGTCAGTCTTAATTGTTTGACACGTTGTACATTCGAGATCAACTTCCTTGTTTCTCTCGAGTTTAGAAGACTTTTCTTTTAACTCACTAATTTCATTTTCTAAACTACTTCTAATAGCTTTTAAATGTTTGTTCTTAGTTATTATTGTTAGACTCATTTTGCACAACTTATTATATTCACTATCTAAAATGATGTCATCTATTGAAGAATTCTCATCACTAAAGTAAGAGGATTCGAAATGTACCTCGCTAGATACATAAGCCATGAGACACGGTTCGTATTTAGACTTTTCATCATCTTCCTCACGACTATCTCTCCAAGAACCGCCGAAGAAGGCTTTTTGGTTCTTGTCTGTCACACCCCGTTAGTGGCGGAAACATGGGATCTGACAATACCGTTCATCGCACAAGATACAAGATCATACACTTTACATTTTACAAAGAAATGAAACTTGGATTTACATAAATTTTACAAGTTAAGACTTGACAATAAAATAAACAAAACCCTTCTTGACCCAATCCCGTTGGGTTACATCTTTGCTCTTCCAACATCATTCATATACCTTTAATTGACACACCTGAAAATGATACTCAAAAACGTCAACAATAATGTTGGTGAGCTCGTAGGTTTGACCTTAAACCCAAAAGTTGTGCCAATATCTCAAAACAGTGGACAATAGTGCAATATGACAGTGAATATATGTGAATCACCCATGACTTAGCATCCTCACTAATCATGTAAACACGACCTAGCATACCCGCTAGTCGATCACTATGCCTTAGTATCCCCGCTAGTCATGTAGCCAAAATATGTCACTTACACACCCAAATGGCCCACTAGCTGGAGCACTATATTAGGGCAGGACCATAAATAGACATGGCAAATCCTTGCCAATCACCCTTGCTGTGCCAAAAATAGTACACGTAAGTAAAATTACATCACATATATCCACATAGCAGTTATAAGCACATAATTGTCCCACTAACAAAACCACGTTTCACACAGTTCAATTTCAAAACAGTTCAAAACAATTTGAGTATCATTTTCCCCCAGCGGAAAAACAGTAGAAAAATGGGGCTACAAAAATCACCTCAATAGCAAATAATGCAAACTGCACAAATCTCAAACTCAATGCACAAATAATCTCAACGCAAGCGCACAGCAGTACCCGGCCACGACCTAATCATTTATGACACTTTATTAATGTTTGTACAAAGTTGTCTTATTGTACAAGTATTCGTCTTTACTTACACCAAGATTCTCAATCCCGTTACAAAACCTCTTTCCTTATCATAAAACCTTTACTCTTTATCTCATAACAAAACCGTTATCTTTTACCAAAACCGTTATCTCATAACAAAACCGTTATCTTTTACCAAAACCGTTATCTCATAACAAAACCGTTATCTTTTACCAAAACCGTTATCTCATAACAAAACCGTTATCTTTTACCAAAACCGTTATCTCATAACAAAACCGTTATCTTTTACCAAAACCGTTATCTCATAACAAAACCGTTATCTCATAACAAAACCGTTATCTTTTACCAAAACCGTTATCTCATAACAAAACCGTTATCTTTTACCAAAACCGTTATCTCATAACAAAACCGTTATCTTTTACCAAAACCGTTATCTCATATTATGGTTGTGTCGTAAATTACTCAAAAACGACTCAAAACACTTGGGCTAAGTGTGACATAAACATCATTAATCCAAACATCGATTACCGTTGAAACGGGACAAACGATCAAACAATCCAAGAAAATCTGACGAGAAATAAGTGGGAATTTGAAGATTGAAAATAAACGAATAAACATCTCTGCAATGTTAAAGTATACATATACTTAAATATATTTATAATAATAAAATAATAATATTTAATTATTTTCGTCTCTTTATCGGCTAGAAAGGTAATTATAAAACCTTGTCATTTTAACATAACCACGCTTGATCGTTAAATCTCGACACTTAAAGTTTATCAAAAGTCACATTTCCTCCTTTAACCGAATCGACACAAAATAAGTTTTCATAATATTTTTCTAAGTGTGAGATTTTTACAAAATTTTGGCATGACCCGTTCGTTTATACAACATTTCCTAAGATTTTAAAAATCTTAATTCAAACACTTTTTCCCAAATTCTCAAATCCAAGTACTTTTCCCAATTCTCATAATTCCTCCAACTAAACGCTAAATTCTATATCCCAAAATACTTTAACAAAACACATTTCCCTCCATCGACGTTCAATATTGACACGAAACATGTTTCCCTTAAAAAACCCACTTTAAACGTATTAAACCATTAGTTTTCGCTTATTAGGCCTTAAGGCCCAATAGAAGTCCAAAACGTATTTTCTAAGTTTTTCATAATCCGTTTTATTATTTTAAGCCCGAAGCCAAAATATAAGTTAAAAAAACATGTTAAGCTATAAGCCAATAACAAGCCGAAACAATATAAACCAAAATAAATTTTTAGCCGAAACCCAATAAGCCAGACCAAAATAGGCCAAACCAAATAACCAAAATAAAATAAGCCGAAAGTTTTATTAGCCTAACCATAATAAGCCAAAATCAAATTAGCCGAAACAAATAAGCCACAAATAAGCCGAGAATAAGCCCAATATATAAGCCAAAACCAAGCCATAAGCCAAAACCGAATATAAGCCGAAACAAATAAGCCATAAGCCGAAAATAAGCCGAAATAATCAAATGGGTCAAGCCCAATATTCTTTTCTTCTTTTCTTTCTTTTGCCGAAACCAACCAAAGCCCAAACAACCAAATAAGCTCAAACTAAGCTTATTCTTAAGCATATTTCAAAATAAGCCCAAAAAGAACTTTGACAAAATTACAAAAATACCACCATAACCAAAATATTTAAACTTTCGACCCTTGTTTTCCCTTTGTTTGAGTTTGAAGCAACCAAACACCCCTTTTATACACTTTTCGTTTTCAAGAAATGATTTTGCGACGATTAACTTGTACAACTAGTATTAAGACACCATAATAAGCGTAGAAGTACAACTTAAATCAAATTTAGAAAACTTACAACTTTGGTGAGTTCAGTTTGATTTTGACGCAAGAGAAAGAGACCTAAAAATATTTTTCTATAACCCGCGTCTATCTAATATCAACCTACTATCGATCTTTTAACCCCGTGTTCTTGGTAATCTTAAAAAAAATCAAATGTTTCTTATGGTTTGGTGTTGCTTGTCCGAAATAGAGAGAGAGAAGAGAGAGATATTTTTTTGTGTTTGATTTCAAAATGAATGTATGTTGGGAATTATATTGATTTGATGATACAAAACAATAATACAAAACAATGAAACCAAAGGAAAACAAAAGAATCAAAGTCGACATTATAGAATTCTACAAGATGTAGGAGTACATGAAGATTCTAAAAGATTTGGTCAAAGATATGAAGATAAATATTAGGAAGATTTGTTTCCTAATACAATTAGTTTTCCTTATAAGTCTTATGGACTCTATTATATAAAAAGATCCATAGACATTGTTTTAGGTGTGTCAGTTTGTGTAAACACCAGAAAAACGATTGTGTATCAAAAGTGTAAAGATGTAGACGTCTATAGTTGGTTTAGCTCCAAGGTCAAGGTGTTCTTGATCCTGTTACAGGTAGGTAACCATTCTATACTGATCATATAGAATTGGGGCTTGTATGTGTATAAAAAACCTTGTTTAATAACAATGATTCTTTGTTTGAATATTCCGCCTTTGTTAGTATCCATCCTAGATTAGATCTAAACAATCTAGAGCTTAAATGATCTAAAACATATCACGTTCTTTAGGTTCTATCAGGTGGTATCAGAGCCATGTGGCTCTTGATCTAGGATCTACAAGGTTTTACAATTAAAAAAAACAAAAAAACTTAGTTTCAGTTATGATTTGAACGATCGACTTCATCTGGTTATTGTTAAGGCTCGTTCGTTAGTTTTAAGGATATGGTAAATTGCTTTCTTTTGTATTTGTTTATTGGATCAGATTTGGCGTATTTGTTTATTGGATCAGATTTGGTACTGGGCTTTAGAGTATGTTTTGTTTTTGTGATCAGTTAGCTATAATGGGTCGGTTGAACTACATCCATATTTGCCGTTTTGGAATTTGATTTGTATAGCGATCATTAATATAGGCATCGTATTTACGCACTATGGAATATTAGAATTGATATTTGGTTTTGATTGGGTGGAGATATTAGTGAGTCGGTGGCATATATTGGATTTGGCGAATAAAGGTATTTGTTCATAAGTTTTGATTTTGGAAAAGAACTCCGCTCGCTGTTACTAATGTTGTCGTTCTGTTTGCATGAAAGTATGCTGTTTTATCATAAATTCATCAATAATTGTGACGCATGTTGTCATTTGGATTGATCAATCACGTGAGTAGATTTGCAATTCATGTAAGTTTGTTTGCATTTATATAGGAACATATCTTAATTTTTAATTAAGTGATATTGAGTAAGTAGGATCCTTAGGAATTAATTAGTGAGAGATTGAATATATATATTTTGAAGATTGTGTGTATGGTTTAGTCAAAGAAGATTTAAATATTGTTTTGTTCGTGATTAGTGTTTCTCAACGACGAGTGTATCTAGTATCACATTTTGTTAGTTGATTGCTCGTGAAGTTGGATCAATGATGGATTGGTTTTGGGTCGTGAAGCGTACGTGATCATAAAAGGTTAATATTACTAGCAGGTTACGTGATGGCAGCTTGATTGTGGTTAGTGCTGCTATATACTTTATGCTGTTATAAGAAAAGTTTGTGTTGCTCGAAAATATTACTACTGCTCGACATAGTTAAAACAGTTAGTTCTATTCGATGTCGGAAAGAAGAGGTGTTTTACTTCTGTTAGCATTGACAGATATCGGGTAAAGCATGTTTTTGGTTCTCGGCTGGGTTAAGATCTTGAACTGAACAGGAAATTTTGGTTTAAATGTTTTAAACGATTAAAAGGCTCTTTTTTGGATTGTTTGAATTAATTGGTTACAGAGATGATTGTTTATGACTTATTTGACGATGAAGTAGAATTACTTGGGTACGTGTTCTTATCATATCTTAAAAGTTATCTGGCAAACTTTTAAAGATAACTTGTTTGTGCTTATATGGTATTGACGAAGACTTGCAAAATCTAGCAATGTGTGATTTCTCTTATGGTGCTCATTGCTCACATTTGCTATCACTTAAAGGAGTTATGTTGTAGTGCTCAGTGTCTCATTGAAGATGAGGATTTTGTCAAGAGGTTGCGGTCTACTTATACTTTGTGTATTAAGTATGAGTTTGGAGTCACATGGATAGTACAAGACATAAGACACAAGTTTGGGTTATTCTACTTCTACATCAAGTTTGTTATACTGAGTTTTCTCCATCAGTAATCATTACAAAAAGCCTAGAGAATTTAAGATTCAAGAGATGGTTAACATATTGGTTTCAGGGGAAGCTTAATTTACAAAGTGTTTAACTATCAGGATATATTCATGCACCACTTGAGGGGAAGGTTTTCATTACTATTGCTAGTCATTATTACTACTTCTAGTTTAAGTTTCTACTGCTTAAATTCATTTTTCTTATTGTGCATAATGGTGGGTAATTTGATTCATTGGAAGGCTGGATTGGAGTGTGATATATAGTTTACAGTTGTAAAGATCCAAGTTGCATATCTTCACAAAGACCCCTATTGGATTATTACAAAAAGGGGAAGAAGATTGCAGAGATATGATTTGTAATTTATTAAATGTGGTGGCATGGAGATTTCAATTTAAGGGGAAGATTGTTTCATTCATGGAAGATCAAGATGTTGGTTTTGTAATCATCAAATAGGGGAAGATTGTTAGGAATTATACTGATTTGATGATACCAAACAATGATACAAAACAATGAAACAAAAGGAAAACAAAAGGATCAAATTTGACATTATGGAATTCTACAAGATGTAGAAGTACATGAAGATTCTAAAAGATTTGGTCAAAGATATGAAGATAAATATTAGGAAGATTTGTTTCCTAATACAACTAGTTTTCCTTGTAAGTCTTATGGACTCTATTATATAAAGAGATTCGATCCATAAACATTGTTTTAGGTGTGTCAGTTTGTGTAAACAACAGAAAAACGTGTGTGTATCCAAAGTGTAAAGATGTAGACGTCTATAGTTGGTTTAGCTCTAAGGTCAAGGTGTTCTTGATCCTGTTACATGTAGGTAACCATTCTACACCGATCATATAGAATTGGGGCTTGTATGTGTATGAAAAACCTTGTTTAATAACAATGATTCTTTTGAATATTTCGCCTTTGTTATTATTCATCCTAGATTAGATCTAAACAATCTAGAGCTTAAACGATCTAAAACCTATCACATTTTTTAAGTTCTATCAATGTATGAATGATAGTTTGAGGTGGTGGAAGAATATACGAGTACTATGTTGAGATAACCTAGCTAGAAAATAGCCATCTTATTCCTTATGGTCTATCTTATCTAAAATTAGATCCTATGAGGGTCTCGGGTTCTTGTTTTTGTGTCGGGATCACTTAAAAGCTCAAAGTTTGATGATTTACAATGTTATCCAAGTTTTATTAATATTTATATTGCGTTTAAAATCACTTTTCCATAGATATAGGTTATTTATACTTCACATATCACCTTTATCTGCTACAAAAATTCTATTTAGACGCCGCCGGCCGGGTCAGGACCGAAAACATGAATTTTTGTTAAAAACTCAACCGAACCATCCTCACAAGTGTGAAAACATTTTAAATTCCCAAAATAAGCTTTGTCAAAACCAACTAGCTTAAAATTTACAATTTAACGACCGTTACAGTTTTCACCGAATTTTACGAAAATGACCATTTTCTGACAACTTTCAATTCACACACCAACGATTTACCTTTTAAACCAACGTTTTCTAAATCATGAATTTATTAAATAAATAAGCTCATTACATACATCCGAATCACTTAAACTTATTCCCAAACAAATTGTCGTGCCAGTACGCGCTGCGTGACGATTTTCAGGAAATCACGGGAAAGCTTCCCGGAATTACTTAAAATACCAACCAAATACTCCGAAATGGAACGAAGAATCAAAAGTGATTCTCTCCAAATGAAATTCAAGACTCCATCAAACTCCCGGTTAAACTGTAACCGTTTTACGCAAAATAGTCAACTAAAGTCAACTTTTCAGCTTTCATTTTGAAAACTAACAAGATTGAAAGACTTCTGTAGGTCCTTGGTATTGGATCTGACTAGCCTTTGTAAGACGATAGATAACTTGGATAAATCCAAATCAACTATATGAGAGACACTAACTATGAAAATCAAGTGTTAATGCGGAATCTTAACACAAGAGTAAAGAAGAAACGATAATGCTAAAATTGCTATTAAGCTCTATGCTTCTATATATTTCTCAAATCGTTGTGTACATAACATTGTGCCTTAGGGTTCCTCTTATACACCAAGGAAACCCTAATGGGCTTTACAACCGTGTGAAAGGATAACACATATCCTTTCCTAAGATATCTCCTAAGATATCTCTAAGATAGCTATTACTATTCTGTTTCATAAACAGACTTAACTATAAACAGAATTAACTATGACCAGTACTAACTTTAGTACTGCTAAGACTACCAGTACTAACTTAGTACTGCCAGACTTAACTTAGTACTGCCAGTATTAACTCAATACTAACAGACCTAACTATAACTACCAGACTTAACTGTTATACTACCAGTATTAAGTCTGTTACAATCTATTTTCCCCTACAATCTCCCCTAACTTGATCTTCACTTGTGAATTAAGTTCCTTCTAAACATTCTTGATCTTTAAATCTTTAGCTTCCTGAGGGGATGTTGTAAATAGAAATCTCAAGTTGTTCTGGATATCTGCAAAACTTCAAGTCTTTATCCTTGTATATTAGCACCAACTATATTTTAAGGCTCTTCAGCAAATCATTATATCAGAACATTGACAATTTTTGCCCCCCCCCCCCATATCACAACATCAAATCATAGAGTTTCTGTTATTCTCATCACTTCCAGGTGTGTTAACTCTCCTGTGGGAGGTGAATCATTGAAAATTTTTAAATGGATTTGATGTCTCTTTACCAGTTAGCCATTTACTCTGGAGTAGTCAAAGGGTCAGTCCTTTGGTCACAACAAGGAAAGGGTGTATGTCCATGGTTAACTGAAAACCATTTTATCTTATCAGTACTTGAAACATTAGGTGTGTTGATTACCTATGGTTTTGGCAATCCATTACAGCCATCAAGGATTTGATATGCCTTTAACCTGTAGTCGTTTGCTAGGGTAGTCAATACTTTGGCACCTAGAAAAGGTAAATTCCATGGTGATTTGATTAACCATGTCAACTCTTTGTTCACTGAATTGGTAAGTTGATGTACCATCCACTTTTTGGTAAAGTGTCAACCATCTAATATGGATTTGCAATTTGTCTTTACCATAAGCCATAATCTCATGGACTAGTTATGGTTTTTCCACAGCCCTTTACCACAGCCTAACTTTGTGGGCTAGCCAACTCTTCACTTAAACAGTTATGGTGAGTTGAAAACCATTTAACTTATTGCAAGTTGTCAACCATTAGATCAGATTTTGTGAAGCTTTATCAGTGCCGTTTGCTATTGGATAGCTAGTCTTATTCTTTGTTAGACATGGTGAAAACTAATAACCATTGTTGTGGTAGTGCATAGCACCTACCACCAAGTGTTACTTCTTATCTTCTATCCTAGGCTTTCAACCCTTACAAAACTCACTACTTCTAATGCTGGCTTGTTTTTCCATATTTTCAACAATCTATTGCAATCCTCATTCATCTTTACATCCCAAAAAGCTTCATTTTTTAAACATAGTTGCGTACCTCAGGCAGATAAAGGATACGTTCTTTCAGACAACTTATAACAACTTCCATGGATACTAGTTCAAGCAATGGTACCATTAGGTATCATAATAATCTCCAAATTATAATCTTTTGCTTGTCCTAATTACTCCATATAGAATCTTTGCTAAGAGGTTATTCAAAAAATAATTCTTAAATCATTTCCAAAATCACTTTTCTAACTTAATATTCTTTTGGCACTTCCAACACCCAATTCTTATTATTACCTATCCTACTACAACTCAGTTACAGTATCATCTCTAGATATAGATTTCAACATAGCACCAAAAATTAATATAGACTATATATGTTCCATCTTCCCTAACACAATTTGGTACACTCCTTTTTCTCCTTGCTTAATAATCCTTAATAGGTTAGCTACACTAAGGTGTTTTCATAGCTACAGGAAAACAGGAGTAAATGGAGTTTCAGTACATGTGGGTTTGACTCTTCATGCTCACCAACTTCATCAGAATCTTCAAAGTCATTCTTATCAACACTTGTATGCATTCCTCTCCTTGCCATTTGCTTTCTCCTCTTTCCAGACTTCTTTGTTGATTCATCATCCTTTGCTTCATCATCTTTATCTTCTTTCAGTCTTTTTGGAGTCTTTGTTTGCGCTCTTCTCCAACATCTTTCAAACTGCTTTAGTGGCTTCAAAACTTATTGGAGCAAAGGACTCAACCTGTTTCACAAGCTTGTCAAACTCTTCCTTGACTTCTTCAAAACTCAATTTCTTCAGCTGAGTTAACTTCCATGTCCCTTGATTCTTCAAGTAGTTCATCATATAAGTCTTCAGCTGTGATTGGGTCATGGGCTTGTTTCTTTTAGCTTTAGCTCTTTCTTCAGCAAAATACTTCTTTCTTTGATTCACCAGATCAACCATTCTCTTTGCAAAATCTTCTCCTTGAAGTTCACTTCCTAGCATGCTTTTTGACAACTCTGCATTAGCTTCAATCTTTGCTCTAATCAAATCCCAATCTTCATTTGTGTAATGCTGAGCTTCAAACTGAACCTGAGCTTTTCTTTTCTTCTGTTGCTCAGTTAACTCTTCTTCTTCTGCAATTCTTTGTGCTAGGAGAGAATCCAAATGTATTTGCTTAGCCTCCTCTTCTTTCTGTAAGGAATCCAATCTTATTGCTTCTGCAAGGCTAGCTTCTTCTTGTAAAATTTTGTTACCTTTTGACTCTTTGGAGTCTTCTTCACTGATCTGGGAGCTTTTCCTTCTCTTTGTTTTTTCTTGACCAGTACTGACTTGATTCACCACAGTACTTAATTGATTCATTGAAAGTACTTAAGTTTAGTACTGCCAGTATTAACTCCACTAGCAGTATTAACTTGTTCAGCACTAGCAGTATTAACCTGTTCAGCACCAGCATCAACTTCTTCTTGAAAATCCAAGCTTGAGACTACTTTCTTCCCTTTAGTCTCTTTTCTTCTCTTGTATCTCCTTCCCTTGTCAATGGACCTTGACTTTAAAGAGGCAACCTTTGAGAGAGTTTTGGCTGCTTCAAGAGTGTTTGGACTTATTTCTTCCACTTGTTCCTCCCCTGAAGTATTGACTTTAGTTGTAGGAGGAGTAACCAGTCCTTGTACTGAAGAATCTAGAGGATCATCTTGACTTTTCCTCCCTTGAGCCTCAGGTTCTTCTTCCTCTGAATCTGTCAAGACCAAATTCCTCCTCTTCAAAAATCCTTCCAACTTCTTCACCTTCTTGACTAACTTCACTATGGCATTTCCCATGGTCAGCTTGGTTTGTTTGAGATCCATTTCCAGGCTGTCAATTCTTGATATCAACTTAGGAACTTCATGAAGTAGATCATCCATAGGCATTTGGCTTGGAGCCTGTGCTTGTGGGGGTGAGAAGTGATGGTGGACAGGAGATTGCTCCTCATAGATGTGCTCATCTTGTGTAGGTTCAGTCTCAGTTATTGGTGGTGGTGGTGAAGGTGTAGGGATAGGTGGTGGTGTAGGTGTAGGAATAGGTGGTGGTGTAGGTGTAGTGATAGGTGGTGGTGTAGGTGTAGTGATAGGTGGTGGTGTAGGTGTAGTGATAGGTGGTGGTGTAGGTGTAGGAATAGGTGGTGGTGTAGGTGTAGGAGGTTGTACTTGAGGTGTTGATGAGGATGGTTGGGATTGAGCCACAGCAGCATGTTCTTGTCCTGCATTTGGGTTAGTAGCAACAAGCAACATAGAAGGCAATAAAGGTCTTGGTGCCCCCCGAAAACCCCTTTTCATATTCCCAAAGATCTTTTTGGTCAGGCTCACAGCTAGATAAAGGTGTTTGTTTTCTGTTTGAATATTCAAAATCATTTGCAGAAAACGGGGATACATCAAAAACTTTGTCTTGCTCTTCAAATTTGCCACCATACCATCAAAAATAAGCTTAGAAAAATTATAAACTCTACCAGTGGATAGACAGATCAAAGCAGTAGCAATATTGCTACCGAATTGATCCCATCCACCACTTTTAGAGCTTATACAGTGTAAAAGATGGTGGACTAAGTATCGCCATTGGGGTGTAAAGAAACTTTTCCAAAAGGTAAAGGTTCCATCAGTAGGATACCCTATTTGCCCCATACCCTCAAAAAGGTCATCATTAGGCAACATTGTAATTCCTGTGGCGTCATCTAATTGAAGTGAATCCCTAATTGACGCCTCAGAAATTGTGTACCTTATGGTATCAATGGTTGCATGAATTTCTAGAGACCCATCAGCTTTAGTATTGGCGATAGCACTCTGCCAAAATTGTTTTACAAGAGAGTCATAGATAGTTGGATTAGCAGTTAAAGCATACCTGAGGTTTGAACCTCGAAGAAAATCCACTATCTCAGCAAACCCTGCACTCTCGTTAGGCTTGCGCAAAAACCCCACTTGATTGTGTTTGTCACAATACTTTAATTGAGCCATTGGACAACCGTATTTAGATACTTGGGTTTTTATGCGAGTGTTATTGTAGATGCTGGTAACAGAACTCTTGACTATTTTGTTATAAAGGGAATTTTTACTTTGCAAGAGAAAAGGAGATAGCAATAAAAATAAAAGTATGAAAGAGAAATCAAACTTTATCTATATATAGCTACTCTGTTGTACGACTATTGCGCCGTAAAAATCTCTAACGGTAACATTTAAACAGTGATAAAACAGAAAAAGTCAAATTTCCCGCAACCAGCATTAACAATAACCTACCAGTATTAACAATTTACACTACCAGACTTAATTTGGTCAAACAGAATTAATTAAGAGTCAACCCGAATTAACTCTTTTTCAACCAGAATTAAGTATGTATGAAACATGGTCAATTGTTAAAAACCTTGGCACTCCTCCCTTTCATCCATGCTATGCTTGCAAAAGTAGTCTAAAACAAAGAAAGACAAATTGCAAAAATTGTATAAACATAATTAATGAAAACTAACTACCCAAATTAACTCTACTTAACTACCAGTATTAATAAGACATAACTACCAGGATTAAAATTAACTAACTACCCGAATTAACTCTACTTAACTACCAGTATTAATAGGACATAACTACCAGGATTAACAAACTATACAACTAAGCCTCCCCTTAAATGTTGCTATGGGTTGATCATTCCAATGCTAACCACCAAGTAATTAAATCGTGGTCCATCAAATGGTTTGGTCAACAAGTCAGCGACATTTAAGTCTGTGTGGATCTTCTCCACACTTATGAGCTTCTTCTCATAACAATCTCTTATGAAGTGATGACGAATCTCGATGTGCTTGGTCTTAGAATGATAGACTGGGTTCTTCACAATGCAGATTGTGCTTTCATTATCAATGTGGATTTTGGTATTCATGAAGTTGAAACCATAGTCCAACAATTGATTTTGAACCCACAATACTTGTCCACAGCAATTTGCAGCAGCTACATATTCAGCTTCAGTTGTTGAAGTGGCTACAATTGTCTGTTTCTTACATTGCCATGAGATAAGTCTTTGTCCAAGAAATTGACAACCACCTGTTGTGGATTTCCTGTCAAGGTTGGATCCACCATAGTCACTATCAGAGAATGAATGTAAGTTCACCCATGGAACTTGATAAGTGCTTAATTACACATATCTTTTACCTCTAAAAACGAGCTTAAATGACCAAAAACAGACAAAAACTGCCAGTTACCTGAAAACGGGAGCAAACACATACTGCATACATAATATCAGGTCTAGAAGCAGTTAAGTACATGAGGGAACTATCTAGATCTGTTACAAGTGTACATTCTACATCAAAAGCTTCTCATCCTTTGTCAAAGGCAATTGGGTCTCCATGAGAAGTGTTGGCTGCTTTGACATTCCAAGGTCAAATTTCTTGAGTAATTCAGCTACATACTTGTCTTGAGATATGAAGGATGCCTCCCTGTTCTGCTTGACTTGTAGACCTAAGAAAAATGTAAGTTTCACCATGGAACTCCATTTGAAATCTGCTTTGATCAAGCTTCAAACTCATCACACCAAGCTTGTTAGTAGACCCAAAATGATATCATCAACATACACTAGAACAACATGATATCCTTTTTGTTTCTTCTAAAAGAATAAAGTCTGTCAATGGTGCCCTCTGTATCCATTCTTCTTAGAATGGGACAAATTAGCATACAAGCTCTTGGGCTTGGTGCTATCCATACAAGCTTTGACCACTTATAAACCTTTGTAGGTATGATCAGGATCACAAAAAAACAGGAGGTTGTGAGACAAAAACTCTTCATCAATGGGGGGGGGGCCCAAGGGGGGGGAGGTTTGGGGGTTTGGGGGGGGGTGCTCATACAAAAAGACACTTTTAACATCCATTTGATAGACTATGAATCCCATAAATGAGGCAAAGGCAAAACAACCTGATAGTTTTATTCTTGCTACAGGAGCAAAAACTCATCATTGTAATCCCTTCTTCTTGTCTATGACCTTGAGCTACCAGCCTTGCTTTGTTTCTTACAACTACTCCCCTCTCATCCTTCTTGTTCCTGTATACCCATTTAGTACCTATCACCTTAGCACCATTGGGTAAATCAACCAAAACCCATACTTGTTGAAGCTTGAACTGCAACAGTTCTTCCTGCATAGCTTCCACCCAGCTTCCATCTTCAAGGGCTTCTGAGACTTTCCTTGGTTCAAATTGAGATAAAAAGCAAGCAAAAAGACAATGTTGTTGATCTTTATGATTGCTTCTTTGATGTGCTTGTATGTAGCTCACTAGAGCATGAGCCTCAGTGATTTTCTTGAGAGAGCTTCTAGTCTGAACAGGTGTATTGGGATCTCCAAGGATTTGACTTTGAGGATGAGCATTGTGAATCCTCAGAGTGTGGTTGGTAGAGACATCTACCTCATCTGGTAGATTGTTGAAATCAGTAATAATCCCATCATCATCATAAGAAGCCTGTTCAAAGATACCTTCACTTGATTTATCATAAATCCTTATTTCAGGCATCTCATCATCATCTGCATCAGAGAAGACCTCTTCTTCATGATCATCACTTGGAGAGATATCTTCAATGTTGCCAGTAGTAACTTCCTCAAAGACAGTATTAAGATTATCACTACCAGTATTAACAGGATTAGTACTGGTAGGTGCTGTTGCAGGTACTGGTCCTAAGTGCTTCAAAGCAAGAGCATCCAGCTCTTTTCTAAAGGCCATAATGTCATCAGCAGACTTGGATATTGGTGTAGAAGATGGCTGCTTTGGGGAGTGAGTCTTCTTTTTAGCAATGTTTTCAGAAACAGCTGCTTTTCTAGAAGTAGAAGAGACCACCAGCAGTTCTTCAGCCTCCTCAGTCTGCACATCAATATCAATGACCTCTTTTGAACCTGCAGGGTTAGCTTGATTTTGCAAAGAGACAGGTATATAGTTCATAGAGTCTGTAAGATAGTCTAAGTCAAACATCCACCTATGGCCTATTCCCTGTACATTGGGTTTTCTTATAAGAAAGTTGAATGAAGGGTTTACTTAACTGTTTGGTGAGTAAATTATAAACCCTAAAGCTTTACTATTCACAGGAGTAACAACAAGAAAACCCTCATCAGATTCCCATCAAAACTTTTAGTGGGTAAGAGTTTGAGAATGGTACATGGCACCAAATGGTCTTATGTAAGCAAGGATTGGTTTGTGGCCAAACAAAAGCTCATAAGGAGTTTTGTTTTGAGGCTTGGTCACTCTTACCCTGTTGAAGGTATAAGCAAGCAGTATTGACTGCTTCTGCCCAAAAAGTGGTACGTAAGTGTGAGTCAGCTAGCATTGTCCTAGCAGCCTCTATAAGGGTCTCTATTCATTCTCTCAGCAACCCCATTTTGCTGAGGAGTCCTTGCATTACTAAACTCATGTTTTATACCCTTTTCCCCACAGAATTCAAGCATAACTATGTTTTTAAACTCTGTCCCATTATCTGATCTAATGATTTTTACTTTTTGATTAAGTTGGTTTTCTATCTGTCTTATAAAAGTCTTAAGGATGTCACTAGTCTCATCCTTTTTGGCTAGAAAGAAAACCCAACAAAACCTTGAGTTTTATACCCTTTTCCCCACAGAACTCAAGCATAATCCTGTTTTTAAATTCTGTCCCATTATCTGATCTAATGATTTTTACTTTGTGATCAGATAATGGGACAGAATTTAAAAACTAAATTTCCTAATCTAATTGTACCTTTTCCACTGATACTACCTTTACTTCCTCCAAAAGTAACAGATCCCACTTTGGAGAGTTCTTGATAATCTTCAAGATGGGCCCTGTTACCAGTCATGTGCCCAGAACATCCACTATCAAAAATACCTCTATGCTCCATATGCTTCAGTGGATGATCCTGCACAATCAAAAAGAGATTAGTTTCTCTTTAGAGAAAGTTCCTCATCATCATGAAGAGAGAAATCATCGTTGGCAGACATGACTACTTGATTTAGTGGAATAAAGGTTTTGATCTTTGTTCAAACTTGTGTAAAGTCCCTTTGGTGGCTCTGATACCACTTGTAGGTCCTTATCAACAGGATCTAAATGAGCCTTACACGACTTATAGTCCTTTAGATAAATCCAAAGAAACTATGAGAGACAATAACCGTGAATACAAATATTGATGCGGAATATCAATATCTATACCAAGATGAACACAAGAACAATAGGCTAAAAATACTATTACTATTACTATTTGATTGTGAATGCTCAATCAACCGATGTCTCTTTACAATACTATACTACGTTCCTTTTATAAGCTTAAGGAACCCTAAACGCGTTAAGAGATAATGCTTATCTCTTCCTAGATCAACGTTAAGAGATAACTATTACTATAATTACAACCAGACTTAACTATTTGACAAAACAGTATTAACTTTAATACTGCCAGACCTAAGTTAAAGCTGGCAGACTTAACTTGCTTTACCAGACTTAACTTATATAATTAACAGTACTAACTATCCTTATCAGTACTAACTATAACTAACAGACTTAACTTTAATACTAACAGTATTAAGTCCGTTTATAATATTTTTCCTAACACATCATCTTCACGATTATAATAATTCCGGATAATTCCTTCGATAATTATTCGTTCTTCGGACGTACCATTAATTGCGATGGCAATAAAAATACATGAGTTTTGACTATAATATACATTTCCATTTGCAATGTGCAAATTTCTTCCAACTGTACCAAAATAGACACAAGACTCGGGAAATACAAACTTTATACTTTAAGCAACTAGCAACTGTTAAATAAACTTAATCTAACAAGGTAGGCTAAGTTGTAAAGGTGTAACGAAAGAAATAATTGGTGTGGTTCCTAAAGGATTGGCTCTACGGGTTGTTCTAGGGGTATCTTACTCTTAAAATAAGAGTAAACAAAGAGTTTATATGGGGGTTAACTAACCGGTGTAGTTAGTTAATAAGCAACATGTAAAGGCGATTTGGGTGTAATCCTAAAATTTACCAATTTAAACAAGTTACTCCATCTAAATCCATGGTACTCCTTATTGCGGTCTCGAATAGATATACCAAGCCAAGTTCTAAAGTCTACAACATCACTGACACACTCATATTTTTGTGGAATTTGGGTAAACATTTGGAAACGGATAAGGTTAAATCCTCACAATATCTAATAAGGGTTATTGTATGCGGGTTATGTATCAAGTAATTTCACAAAAGTATGCTTGAAAAAATTTTAAATTTAAGCATAATTTAAGCATTTTAGTGTGAAAATTGGGACAAGTAAACATTCTAATTCCATCCCCCACTTGAATTATACAACATCCTTGTTGTATAGGTAAAACATTAAATTCGAGAATTAAAAAGAATTAGAATGAGAAACTCCCCTGATATTTGCTCGGTAGATTCTCCATGTTGAGTTTATTAGTAAGATTATGTTGAACAGCCGCCTTGAAGTTTCAAGACTCCAACACTTTAAGATCTCTAGATTTGTAAATTCTCCACCAATATTCGTTGAAATTTCTTTGATTCCAAAGTCCTGTATAAAATATATAAAAAACGTGTATTCCTATCTTGGTCACTATGGTTCATTTAAACTAAACTAAACAAACTAAATACGGGTTAGTTTTGGTGAATACATCGTATCATGTGCTTGAATACGCCGTATTGCCAGAACTAACAATAATGTTTTTAAAGTGCATAAAAAGTAAAGACTGATAACGTCCAGACGATCAATACGCCATATGGTATGGAGCGGATACGCCGTATTGATGTCTGGGAAGACAGACTCGATAAAATTAAATAACATTCAGGGTTGTCTCCTAGGAAGCACTTTTGTTTACAGCGAATTCTTTAAGTTAGACTTTTCTTTAGCTTCTCTTTTCATTCCATTATTTGGTGCGCGTCACCTCCCATCCTTCATTTATCATCCGAAAGATTTCCTGGTAAGCTCGGCACGCCTCTTCACTTGTGATAGTAAGATTGTTGTATTCGTCTTCTTTAACAGCAACATATTCTTCTTCATCTTTGAATGAATATTTAATCATCTTGTATCTTTTTATTTGGCAAACGGGCACCTCACGAGTTTTGATACTACATATCTTATGTCCTTCTTCATGAGTTTCATTTTCATATTCCCTTTCATCATAATCGTGGTAGTAACTCTCATGGCTCTTCCATCTTTTCCAATAATCTTTACCCGATTCATCATCACTGATCAAGCCCTCCATGATAGCTTTGTTCCTTAAAGCTTCATCTTTTAGTTCGCTATCTCTCAGAGCCTCGTACCATTCAAGGTCTTGTAGTAAAGTGGTAAGTATTCCCGCCTGTCACGCGGGTGACCCGGGTTCGATCCTCGACAATGCCGCCAAAAACTTAATGTGTCGTTATGTGGTGTTTATTTATGATAATTCAAGTTTTAAATTTATATTTTGCCGACTTAACCAAAAACAACACTTTATCGGGAAGTGTACCCGGTCGGTGGTATATTCGTGGTAAGTAGGGTGTCGAACACTTGAAGCGAGGTTAAATCTCTTAATTTATTTATATTTTGGTTATCTAATCTATGTTAATTCTAGTTTAAGTCAAACCTATGCTAATCCTATGTTAGTACTAATCCTAATTCTAATAGGTAAAAAGGAGGTTTCAGCCTGAGAGATTGGCACAAGTTTGTTTGGTGACTACAATCAATTCAAGACACTTTAAACCACGCAAGCAAATTAACAGAAGATAAAAGAGCGGTCGAGCCTTATGATAGAAAACTTTATTAGCCATCATTAATCCGATTAGAAGTTGGTTTGTTTATTCAGTGCAATGATTACTTATCTCGAAGAGGCATATTATTCTTAGACTTAGGCGGGAGTTCATCTTAATACCTAGACATATTAATTTTGTCACAATTAAAGCATCCGCATAAAGCATCCTTATTACTTGATTATAATCTATCTTAGGGATTAAAGCAATGGTAATCTTGTTAAACCCTAACTCATAGAGAATTTACCCACTTACTGCTTAAAGGTAATTTATACACTAGTAGTCCACTTGTCCAACTATTCAATTGAATCAGAACATTACTTGTTGAATTATCTAGATTCACCTACTAGTAAACATGTTCAATAAACCAAAGGCAGTTTCCGTTAACTAGTTAAGCCAGAAGCGTATCCTTAGCACGATTTTAGAAGGACAATACTCGTGATCCTATGATTCTTGATGTATAAATCACTATATGAAGAGCTATCTCGGCATCCAGATTACTTGGTCCGTATCACTAGATCTAGTTAAATGATAGGTCGCATACAAAAGCACATAAACAAGTATGAATTGATAAACATAAACAAGCATACAACGATAAATTAAGCAATCGATATATAAACAAAACCAAACATTTAGATCTTCATAATAATGGCTAATACCCGAAAGTATTAGCCTTCAAACATCATAATTAATACAAGAGTAATTGTTTAAGCCAGGGTAAACTAACCGAGTTAACGAATGATACCAAAAACTGAACGATTACAAAAGTATAAGAAATTACACGTTGTCTTCTATGGATTCGAATGCGTTGCAAGACCTCTTCTGCTCTTCTTCTCCTCTGAAAATCGACTTTTATGGTTTAGGTATCGAGAATATGATTTAGCACACTTAAAACTCGTTTTTGAGTTTTGTATTTATAGGGTTTGGAAGTCAGTTCGATACAGCGTATCCAAGGGATTGGATACGGCGTATTGGAGTTTCTTGCAGTAGGGACCACGTTTGATATCTTCCAGAATATTCACATACTATATCTTCAATACAACGTATTGACTTCTTCTGGATGCGGCGTATTGATCATCTTTCCTTTGTGATCTTTGGTGAGTGCAGGCATGGATACGCCGTATCTTCCTTGATGGATATGGCGTATTGGTTGTCAAAATAGTAAATCTTTAAAATATCTTCATTTAAGCTCCAAAATGCGCCCCTTTTGCTAATATTCACCAATACTCGATAATTATTGTAATTCTCAAATATAAACGATTAAGGAATAATTCTTTGCAATAATTATACAAAATGGGTTAAATACATGGGATAAATGATGCTATAAAATAGATGTTATTTGATGTCATCACATCCTAAGACCTAGACATATTAATTCTGTCACAATTAAAGCATCCGCATAAAGTATACTTATATGCTGATTATAATCTATCTTAGCGATTAAAGCAATGGTGATCTTGTTAAACCCTAGCTCATAGAGACTTTACCCACTTACTGCTTAACGACAATTTATACACTAGTAGTCCACTTGTCCAACTATTCAATGAAATCAGAATGTTATTTGTTGAATTATCTAGGTTCACCTGCTAGTCAACTTATTCACTAAACTAAAGGAAATATCCGATTAACTAGTTAAGCCAAAAGCGTATCCTTAGCATATGGAGAGCTATCCTAGACTCTAGATTACTTGGTCTGTATCACTAGATCCAGTTGAATGATAGGTCGCATACAAAATCTCGTAAACAAGTATAAATTGATAAACATAAACAAGCATTCAACGATAAATCAAGAAATCGAGATAAAAAAATACCAAACATTTAGATCTTCATAATAATGGCTAATACCCGAAGGTATTAGCCTTCAAACGTCATAATAAATACAAAATCAATTATTTAGCCAAGGTAAACTAACCGAGTTAACGAATGATACCAAAAACTGAATGATTACTAAAGTATATGGAATTACACGTTGTCTCCTATGGAATTGATAGCGTTGCTCGACCTCTTCTGCTCTTTTTCTCCTCTGAAAATAGACTTTTATGGTTTAGGTATCGAGAATATGATTTAGCACACTTAAAACTCGCTTTTGGGTTTTCTATCTATACTGTCTGGAAGTCGGTTTGATACGGCGTATCCAAGGGATTGGACACGACGTATTGGGGGTTTCTTGGAGTAGTGACCACGCTTGATATCTTTCAGAAAATTCGCATACTATATCTTTAATACGGCATATTGGTCTTCTCTGGATACGGCTTATTGAGCTTGTTTCCTTCGTGGTCTTTGGTGAGTGCAAGCACGGATACGCCGTATCTTCCTTGATGGATATGGCGTATTGCTAGTTAGAATCATTAATCTTCAAAATATCTTCGTTTAAGCTCCAGAATGCGCGCCTTTTGCTAATATTCACCAAGTACTCCATAATTACTGCAATTCGCAAATATAAACGATTAAGTAACAATTCTTTGCAATCACTATACAAAATAGGTTAATAATATGGGATAAATGATGTTATAAAATAGACGTTATTTAATGTCATCAAATATCCCCCCACTTGAATCCTACTTGTCACCAAGTAGCCTTTAGAAGTTTATAAAAATGTATCCCTAAGGATATTTTCCGTTAAAGCATTTATTTGATCTATTACAAGTACACAACCAAATACCTCACGAAATAAGAAGATGAAAACACTCAAATCACTCAACTAATCTATGTGGTAACATGTAACTAATTCGCTCAATTGCTCGGTCGTGACGAGTATTCTATCATAAGCTTGGGAAGGATACACATCTCGACCACTAAAGCCAAGGAGTAACAAGTTTATAGAGGTAAATATGGGTTTTTATGATAAGGTTAAGGGTTGATCATTCTAAAATCTTTCACCAGAAGTACCACTCCAACAAGGCAGCTGAAGCACACAAACATGGCCATAACGACAAAATAGACATGTGTGTTTGATAACATACTCATTTGAATTTAACCAATGGTTAGAATGAAGAATGATATAGGGTAGGGAAGAGAGGTAAATTGTTGTTAAAAAAATAAGAAACAAATAGATTAAGACTAAGATACAAGTTGCTAGACACTTTTTCCCGACCGTTACCATGATAAAGACACAACTATTTACAACGTCTTGATCATAGATCAAAAACAACAACCTAAGTTGGCGTTCCCATAACGGTCAACTTCCCAATCATCCTATACTTTACATACTCTACAAGGTAAGTGGCGATATCTTCCACTTTGTACAATACTTTACGTCGTCAATTTTTAAGACGTATTAACGAATAATCGATCCTTCGTGTATTCCTTCGGTAATGCTGATCTTCAAACTTTCTTTCTCTCTTTTTTTGTTGCAATTTTTCTCATTTTTTTTCTTACTAACTATATACGAAACTCGGAGTAGTTTCACCATCTTCACGATCATAATAATTCCGGATAATTTCTTCGATAATTTCTTCATTCTTCAGGCGTACCATTAATTGCGATGGTAGTAAAAATACATGAGTTTTGACTATAATATACATTCTCATTTGCGATGTGCAAATTTCCAACCGCACCAAAGATAGAAAATGACACAAGACTCGGGAAATACAAACTTTACACTTTAAGCAACTAGCAACTATAAATTAAACTTAATCTAACAGGGTAGGTTAAGGTGTAAGGGTGTAACGAAACATTTTTATTGGTGAAATTCCTAAAGGATTGGCGCTACGGGTTATTCTAAGTGGATCTTCACTCTAAAGGAGAGAGAGGAAAAGGGTTTATACTGGAGGTTAACTAACCGGTGTAGTTAGTTAATAAACAACATGGATAGGCTTTTTAGGTGTAATCCTGAAAATTTACCAATTTAAATAAGTTACTCCAATTAAATCCATAATACTCATTATTGTGGTCTTGAGTGATATACCAAGCCAAGTTCTAAAGTCTACTACATCACCGGCACACTCCTATATTTGTGGAATTTGGGTAAACATTTAGAAATGAATAAGGCTAAATTCTTACAATATCTAACAAGGGTTATTTTGTGCGGGTTATGTATCAAGTAATTTCACAAAAGTATGCTTGAAAGTTTTTTAAATTTGAGCATAATTTAAGCATTTTAGTGTGAAAAATAGGACAAGTATCATTCTAATTCCCATCCCCCCACTTGAATTATACAACGTCCTCGTTGTATAGTTAAAACATTAAAAATACAGGAATTAAAAAGAATTAGAATGAGAAACTCCCCTGATATTTGCTTGGTAGATTCTCCATGTAGGTTTGTTGAGCAAGATTGTGTATTGAACAACCGTCTTGAAGTTTCAAGACTCCAACACTTTAAGATCTCTAGATTTGTAAATTCTCCACCAATATTCATCGATATTTCTTTTATGAGGTCCTGTGTAAAATAGGAAAAACATGCATTCCTATCTTGGTATCTATGGTTAATTGAAACTAAACTAAACAAACTAAATACGGGTCAGTCTAGTGAATATGTCGTATCATGTGAATGAATACGCCGTATTGCCAGAACTGACAATAATGTTTTTAACGTGCATAAAAAAGTAAAGACTAGACATTCAATACACTGTATGGTATGGAGCGGATACGCCGTATTGATGTCTGGGAAGACAGACTCGATAAAATTAAACTTCTCTTTAATTTGAACTTCTCTTAAGAACGGTTCGCCAAAAATAACATCGCCCATTCCTTCATCACGATAAGTATCCATATTTTCTAAAACTATAAAATCCGTCACAACAGAAAAGGTTCCAACAAAAATAAGCACATTCAATAATGCTCCTACAACATTATTCCCTTTGTACACCATCTTATCTTTCATTATAGAAATATGAAACTTTTTGGACATCACATTGACATGCAATAATGGGAAAAAGTTAGCGTGCATAAATTCAAATCCTATCATGCATGAAAACTTTAAGTTGTGGGCACAATCTATATGGACCTTCTTATCATAGTCACAATAACTAGGGTAATCATTAATTTTAATATCAAGTTCATCATCCCTAGTTTTAAATTCCTTAATTACCTCACCTTCCTCAATGGTGGGCATCAAATCATCTCCTTGATTTCTCCTAAGCTCAAATGGTTCATTTAGATCATTTAATTTGATGTAATCCTCAAAGAAAGGGTCTAATGATCTATTTAACACCAAAGTCTCTCCCATTAGCCTAGCTTCTAAATCAACCTCCATTCTTTCTCTTAAACTTAGCATATAGACCCTCTTAATTAAACTAGTAGCAGGTTTAACACTTTTGAAAATAATCCTTTCTTCCCTAACTCTTAAAGTAATCTTTCTCTTGTATACATCAATTTTAGCACGAGCGATCGACAAAAATGGTCTTTCGAGGATCAAGGACACTTTGATATCCTCGGGCATATCTAGAATTATAAAGTCTACGAGGATAGTAAATTTACCAATTCCTACTAGTATGTTTTCAACAATTCCTTTTGGAGATTTTACTATCCTGTCTGCTAATTCAATTGTCAACTTGGTGTGAGCTAATTTGCCTAATCCTAAGTTAAGGTAGGTTGAGAGAGGCATAACACTAACGTTAGCTCCTAATTCAACAAGGGCATTATCAAAGCATACATTATTAATAAATCAAGGTAAAGTGAAACTCCCTGAGTCTTTCTCCTCTTTGGGTATGGAATTATTGATATGTGAAGCTTCAGAGTAAGCTTCTGAGAATTGTGGTCCATATGATCCCTTATTTTCTTCATGGTAGTAACCATTCAAATGACTTGGAAAAACACAATCGTTGTTTGGCGTATTGATCTTCTTTCCTTTGTGATCTTTGGTGAGTGCAGGCATGGATACGCCGTATCTTCCTTGATGGATACGGCGTATTGGTTGTCGAAATAGTAAATCTTCAAAATATCTTCATTTAAGCTCCAGAATGCGCCCCTTTTGCTAATATTCACCAATACTCGATAATTATTGCAATTCTCAAATATAAACGATTAAGTAACAATTCTTTGCAATAATTATACAAAATGGGTTAAATACATGGGATAAATGATGCTATAAAATAGATGTTATTTGATGTCATCACATCCTAAGACCTAGACACATTAATTCTGTCACAATTAAAGCATCCGCATAAAGTATACTTATATGCTGATTATAATCTATCTTAGCGATTAAAGCAATGGTGATCTTGTTAAACCCTAGCTCATAGAGACTTTACCCACTTACTGCTTAACGACAATTTATACACTAGTAGTCCACTTGTCCAACTATCCAATGAAATCAGAACGTTATTTGTTGAATTATCTAGGTTCACCTGCTAGTCAACTTATTCACTAAACTAAAGGAAATATCCGATTAACTAGTTAAGCCAAAAGCGTATCCTTAGCATATGGAGAGCTATCCTAGACTCTATTTGTGATCTAATGATTTTAGATGTAAAAATCACTATATGGAGAGCTATCCTAGACTCTAGATTACTTGGTCTGTATCACTAGATCCAGTTGAATGATAGGTCGCATACAAAATCTCGTAAACAAGTATAAATTGATAAACATAAACAAGCATTCAACGATAAATCAAGAAATCGAGATAAAAAAATACCAAACATTTAGATCTTCATAATAATGGCTAATACCCGAAGGTATTAGCCTTCAAACGTCATAATAAATACAAAATCAATTATTTAGCCAAGGTAAACTAACCGAGTTAATGAATGATACCAAAAACTGAATGATTACTAAAGTATATGGAATTACACGTTGTCTCCTATGGAATTGATAGCGTTGCTCGACCTCTTCTGCTCTTTTTCTCCTCTGAAAATAAACTTTTATGGTTTAGGTATCGAGAATATGATTTAGCACACTTAAAACTCGCTTTTGAGTTTTCTATCTATACTGTCTGGAAGTCAGTTTGATACGGCGTATCCAAGGGGTTGGACACGGCGTATTGGGGGTTTCTTGGAGTAGGGACCATGCTTGATATCTTTCAGAATCTTCATATACTATATTTTTAATACGGCGTATTGGTCTTCTCTGGATACGGCTTATTGAGCTTGTTTCCTTCGCGGTCTTTGGTGAGTGCAAGCACGGATACGCCGTATCTTCCTTGATGGATATGGCGTATTGCTAGTTAGAATCATTAATCTTCAAAATATCTTCGTTTAAGCTCCAAAATGCGCGCCTTTTGCTAATATTCACCAAGTACTCCATAAGTACTGCAATTCGCAAATATAACCGATGAAGTAACAATTCTTTGCAATAACTATACAAAATGGGTTAATAAAATAGGATAAATGATGCTATAAAATAGACGTTATTTGATGTCATCAGTAATCTTCGCGGTAACATCATTGGCAAATGTATGATCTCTAGTGACTCACTTAATATAGATAATGTAGAGCATGTAGATAATTTGAGATTTAACTTGATAAGTGTAGGTCAAGTATGTGATAATAATTGTAATGTAATATTCTCTGAACAAGATAGTGAAATCACTAAGGACGAAAAAGTCATAGGTAGAGGTATTAGGAAAAGTGGCTTGTATGTGATGAAATTAGGAAAGAAGCCGAAAGACAAAATTTATCTTACAACGATTGTAGAAAACTCCACTTTGTGGCATAGGAGATTAGGTCACGCAAATATGCGTTTAATTCAATCGTTGGCATCTAAGGAATTAGTTAGAAACTTACCTAAGCTTAAGTTTGATCAACATTTTTGTGATGCTTGCAAAATAGGTAAACAAGCTTACGCTAGTCACAAAGCTAATAATATAGTCTCAACAACTAGATGCTTGCAAAATAGGAAAACAATGAAAAAACTTCTACACCTTAGTCATAGTAGATGGCTATTCTAGGTATACTTGGACAAGATTTCATAAGAATAAAACTGAGGTTTTTGAGCAATTTGAAACTTTAGTAGGAAAATACAAAATTAATTAGGATGTTCAATAGTGTCAATTAGGACGGACCACGTTAGATAATTTGATAATTAAGTGCAATTTGGAGAGTTTTGTAATGCCAATGGTATTACATACAACTTCTCGGCTCCACACACACCACAATCAACTGGCGTGGTAGAAAGGAAGAATAGGACACTACAAGAAATGAGTAGAACAATGTTGAATGAACAATCATTACCACAAAAGTTTTTGTGAGACGCCATAGATACTTCAACCTACATCTATAACGAATCCTAATTAGAGCCATCTTAGGAAAAACACCATATGAACTCTTTAGAGGTAGGAAACCTACTCTTGATTACTTCAAAGTTTTTTTAAGTAAATGTTTCATTCTAAACACCAAAGATTACCTCACCAAGTTTTACCCAAAGTCATACGAATGTGTTTTCTAAGGATACTTCTAAAATAGCAAAGCCTATATCATCATAAACAAACACACCATGAAAATTGAAGAATCACTCAATGTAACATTCAATGAAACTCCTCCACTATCTAAAGCATCACCCTTGGTGGATGATGACTTTGATGAAGAAGAAGTAGTTAAGGTTACCGAAAAGAAAATTCTAGAAAATGACATTAAGGATGAACTTTAGAAGTTGACAAAATTGTCAACATTAAGGAATCAAAGAACCATCCATTAGGCAACGTCATAGGAAACCTTAACAAAAGAACCCTTATATCTCAAGCCCAAAACCAAAGTAACTTCTTTTGTTTTATATCAACTATAGAACCTAAGAATGTGAATGAAGCCCTAAAGGATAAAAGTTAGATAATCGCTATGCAAGAGGAATTAAATATTTGTTACAAATGATGGTTTGGGAGCTAGTAACCAACATCCTAAGAGTACGACAATCATAGGAACTAAGTGGGTGGATAGGAATAAGGTAAACAAGAACGGAGTTGTTTCTTGTAATAAGGCTAGGTTAGTCGCCCAATGATATAATCAACAAGAGGGCATCGATTATGATGAAACTTATGCCCTAGTTGCTAGATTAGAATCCATCTAGATCTTTTAGCTATAGCTTGGTGTCTTAGAATTAAAGGTTCATCCAAATGATGTAAAAAGTGCATTCCCTAAATGGTTTTTTTCAAACTTGAGGCGTTATCCGTGGACATAATCACTAGGATTCCTTGACATTCGAAAAAACGAGAATCATGTTTATAAACTAAAGAAGCTTTATATATGGGGTCATAGTGACAAGCTTCCTAAAGCTTCGTATGATATATTAAAGGATTTTCTTATTAAACATGAATATAACATGGTGACATTGGTAGCTAACAAATTTTATATAAAGAAGAAGGTTCAAACTCATCTCGTTCAAATACAAATGTCGATGACAATACTCTTCGGTATGACTTGTCACAGACAAGTTGTGATGACTTTGCAAAATCAATGGCATGATGCGTTTGAGATGAGCAATGATGGGAGAACCTTACCTTCTTCTTGTGATTTACAAATAAAACAAATGAAGACGTTATCAGCTTTAATCAATCTAACTATATTGTACAGAAATGCTTTAAATAAAATTTGGCTTCAAAAGACTCTAAAACTAATGAAAACATACCACTAGTACGAAAACGTGGTATTGGATCACCACCAACAAATGTGTGACTATTTACATATAGAGTCACACCCACGAAAGTTCGTGTGTGACAAAAGGTCATGCGGCCGAAGGTCACCTACTGGTCACGCATTCGAGTTAGTCACACATAATAAGAAAGATTTAAGTTCTCTTAATCCACTTATATTTGTGTGACTAAATAGTACAATTAGGAGACCGTCAACAATGTACAACCACAAAGCATGTTTTTTTGTATATTAAGTCACATTACCAATTAAACATAGGAGTGGACCAAAAGAGTTAATTAATGTGTAACCCATATGGTGTTTTAAATGGGAAGAAAATGTGACTTTGCGTGACTATCTGTTCGCTCCAATATGGCCACCATAACTTATTATGTTTTGTGTGACCTTTTTGTACTATTTACACACAAAGCTGGTTGTTTTGGTTTTAGTCACATAAAACTAGGCATAAAGTGACCAAAAAGTGATAATAAGTTGTGGACCATATGCTGTTACAATTGAAGAAATGTGGTATTTTGTGTGACTAATGATCATCCAATGGCCACATCCATTTGAAGTTTGTGTGACCTTATGTAATATTTATCCACACAAAGCATGTTTTTTTGGGTATTACATTTACATACAAACTAAGCAAAAGTGACCAAAAAGTATTAATAAGTGTGACCATATGGTGTTTAAATTGAAGAATGTTATTTTTTTTGTGATAATGATCACCCAATGGTCACCATAATTTTATGTATAGTGTGGCCATTTGTAATATTTAGTCACAACAAAAGCATGTTTTGTTTTTGGGAACTTTTAGTCACATACAGAATTAAGCATAAAAGTAGCCAAAGTGAAAATAAGTTTACCAAAAAATGGTGTAAAAAAAAAAAAGCGAAGAAATGTGTAGTTTTGTGTGACTATTTTCATCTAATGTCACATGAATTTTATGTTCGTGTGGGCGTTTTGTAATAATTAGTCACACAAAGCACAATGTTTTTTTTTTTAAATTTAGTCACATCAATTTTAAACCAAAATGGCCAAAGTGTAAATAAGTGTGTGACCATTGATGTTGTTTAAAAGGTCAAGTGAAGTGTAATTTTGTGTGACTATTGTTCATCCAATGGTCACATGAATTTTATGTTTGTGTGGCGTTTTGTAATATTTAGTCACACAACGAAAAAATAAGGAAGTGCGGGGAATCGAACCCCGTGCCTCTCCTCTCTCCTCCTCCTCCGCAATGCAATGCGAGCGCTCTACCATATGAGCTACACTCCCATTTGGCAATTGCAGTCAAGGTGCTACACAAACACGCATACCTTAAAAATAACAATCGAAGGTACCTTAAAAAAGATGCCAAGCTATCTCTTCTGTCAGCGGAGCTCGTCATCTCCAAGATTAGTAATCACTTAAGGTATGAACAAACAAATCATTAAGCATGATTAGTGATCAAGAAAATATTTTTCTCTTATCCATTACATTTTTACAAAATATTTTCACAAAGTTAATTATACAAAATATTTTCTAATTAAAAGAAAAGTTTTATTAATAACTTAAAATTTGAAATTCAAATTTTCCCCTCAAAATGAAAGCTTCTATACCAGATACAACATTCCCCACAAAAAGACAAAAAGGAAGCGGAGTATACTGGCGGCCCCCTTATAGGCCTGGCGGCCCCCTTATATATATGGGACCGCCGGGACCGCCGCCAATTACCGTTAGCTTTTCCTGCCTATAAATACTGCTCCATTCCTTGCAGAAATCAGAACTCTTTGCACGAATTTTCTCACACTTTGTTAGCCTTAAAATATGGTGACATATCTAGAATTACAATAGTTTAGTTATAGTGTGACACATAGGGACTAATAATGACAAGTTACAATAATTAGGTGTCACTAAGGACTATAATTACAACCCTCCATACTTCCATGGAGGGTGAGGATAAACATTTGTCCCCATAAGAGTGTGTTTGTTTCTCTCTCTTAGAAAACACACACAAACTCTTTCTTTCTCTTCAAATAAAATGGCTTACTTTCATTTCTATCCTCCCCGACCTCCGGATCGTCTTTTGTTAGTGAAATCTTATTGTTAACAATTGGCATCAGAGCCTAGGAGCATATCGTGATCGTTGTTTGCTGAATCTAACTATGCCGTAAGGGTTCCTTTTATACACCAAGGAAAAACCCTAATAGGCTTACAAAACGCGTTAACAGATCATGCATATCTATTCCTAATATAACTCATGCATATCTCATAAGCAGTACTAACTATATAACTAACAGTACTAACTATATGCTGACAGTACTAACATTGTACTAGCAGTACTAACTATAACTAACAGTACTAAGTTCTTTAACTAACGGTACTAAGTTCTTCAGCAGCATATCTTGTAGAAGCTCTTTAATTCCCAACAATCCTCCCCTAAACTTATGATTTACCTTCAAATCTTAAGTTTCTTGAATTAAAGCTTTTTGATTTTGAGAGGATTCTTTCAAACACTTTAGCTTCCTTGCTTATTGGTTTTTACAAAAATCTTCATATTCTTTTGCTGAAAAATCACACTAACTCTGTTCTGCAATCTGAGATTTGATAAACTTTATAAGCTCAGATGCCATATCACTTTCTTCTTCTGCTTCAATCTTCAAGTTGATCATCTTCTTCAAGATTTCCTTCTTCAGTGGATACTTCTTGTCTACTAGCATGTTAATCTGAATTGAAGTACCATCTAAGAATAAAGAATGAACACCACTGTATTCATGTAGTTTCCACCTCAGCAACTCCCAATAGTGTTGGTTCAACCATATGTCATCTTCTTCATTTGGATCAAACATCATTTTCAGATCTCCCCATAAATCTAAATCATGACCTTCAATTGAACGATGTTTATATCTTTCTTGAACCAAACTGTAGAGTTGAAATAAATCTTGTCTGTCAAGTCTTCTTAACAATGCTTGAAAATCTCCATGAAAACTTGAAGTTCCATCAGCTCTTGTAATCTTGCAAACTTCAGAATCTTTTGCTTCTGTCATTCCCAGCAAAATATATTCCCAATTTACAATATTATGTTTGTTGCAAGACTCCAAAGTTGTCATTTTGATGAATTAATTAACAATCTGGAATTTTGTAAGAAGTGTAAAAGAGTTTATATTCACTGTCTGTAAAAGATTTGAGCTTATCATGAAATCTTTAAAACAGAACTATCTCAACGGCTCTTTTGTTATGGCTCAAACAGTACTAACGGTCACTTAGCAGTACTAAGTTTGAACTAGCAGTACTAACTGATTAGTTTAGTACTGACAGTTGTAATTTTGAGCAATAGAACTGTTTAACACCAAGCATAACATGAAGTTTGTCATACTCCTCTAATGAATCATCTTTCTACTATCCTCCCCTGTTTGACAGAATCTTCTGAAATCAAATACTCTTTTGTTGTAGAACTTGAGCTTGTTTTCCGATCTTCTGACTTTCTTTATCAAACAGTGTTAGAGTCTGAGTATGAGTCTTCTTAAAAGCATCTTCCAAAATAGTGACATTCTCAATCAATTTGGTACATAAATTCATCAATTCTATAAGTTACAGACTGTCCTCTCCTCTTTCAAGAGTATAACTTCTTGAGAGATGTGGATCATTGGACTTATAGTTTTTGGCAAACTACCAGCCATAAACGGATTTGATGATTCTTTACCAGTTGCCGTTTGCCCTGGAATAGTCAATGCTTTATTGCAAAACATGGTGCATTGATAACCATATAGTTTTTAGCAAACTATCAGCTATCAACAGATTTGAGTAGTCTTTACCAAGAACTGTTTGATCCTGGACTAGCCAACTCTTCACCATGAAGTAAGGTGAGTTGAGAACCCTACAATTTTTGGTAAATTGTCAACCATGAACGGATTTGAAAAGTCTTTACCACAAACCGTTTGCTTATGGACTAGCCAATTCTTATGCCTGTTAAGCATGGTGAATTGATGACCATTTATTGTGTGGTTGTAACATTAACACTAAAAGACCATCTATTCTGTCATCAAATCCTCCCCTCAAATCCAACTATGATACTTTGTAGAACCTGCAAATATTAGTCTAAAACATAGAAAATGCACTAACAGTACTAACATAGCATCATCAAGTATAAGAGAATTAATTTCTCTTGGGAACCCAAGCCATTACTGACTTGTTTCTACCTGTTGGATCAACATAGTTAAATTGCTTACAAACACAAAATCTAGTATTAACTTGGTTACTCAAAATTTTGTTTTTAAGTACTGTTTGTTCGTAAAAAGGTATTCTTAATGATGAATGTGCCTTTTGAAAAAAATTTGTCCTTGGTTTGGCAACATTTGAAAAAGGTTTGTGTACAGCAGTATTAAATGGCCTAGCAGCACTAACTGGTATTAAGCCAGACTTGGTTAAAACTTCTTTTGGAGCAAAATTCCTTTTAGAATTAGAGAAATTTTGATGATTTATCCTCATTGCATTAGTCCAAACTGGTTTAACTTTCCTTTGACAAGTTACCCTTTTCACATTGTTCAAAATAGGTTTTTGTACCATCTTTTTATCATAAAAATCATAGTCTTTAATTAAATGGTTAAAACTCCCACACACAAAACAAGCTTTTGGGGTAAACTGAAATTTAACTCCTAATTTCTTAGGCTTTGGGGTATTCCAGTTTGTACTGTTGTTCCTAGGGTTTTGACTAACTTTCCTAGGTTGATCAGCTTGCTTAGGCTTTTGAACATTAAGGGATTCTAACACCATAGTCTCATCTTCATCACAATCAAAAACCCAATCTTCAATTATTGGAGCATCTGAAGTTTTCTTTACTTCCTTAGAGACATCTTTACTAGCACTCTTAGTTACCTTAACACCATATCCTTCAAATTCAGGTTCTTTAAATTTCTCAATTCCTGAACTTGATAAATCAACACTAGGAGGTGCAAACAAGCCTGTAAGTGGAGGGGGAACAACATTATATCCTAGACCCTTTTTATTGTTATCAGATATTTGATTTGCAATCAATTTTTCTAGACTTTTAGAGGCATTTTCATAGTTATCAATTTTAAACTGATTTTCCTCTTTTTCTTTCTTAAGTCTTTCTACCTGTTTCTCAAGACCATTAATATCTGAGTCTTTGTAAGAAGCATCTCTTTTAAGAACAACAATCTAATCATTAAGCATACTTTCATTCTTCTTATAAAAGACCAGTCTTTCTTCTACAAAAGCTAACCATCTTTTATAATTAGATAAATCAGATTCAAATTTTCTAAGCTCTACTCTCAACTTATCATACCGAGTTTTAAGATCTTCATAATTTTTAAGACAAGTTTTAGAGCAAGTTTTGTTATTTTGTACCTCAGAATCAAAGAAAGTCATAAGTGCAAAGTTGGTAGAAGCCTCCTCTTGTGCCATGTAACTCCAATCAAATCCAGTACCATCTATAGCTAACATAGCTTTAGGAGAAGCTTCTTTCACATTCACTGTCCTCCTTGAGCTGTCTTGACTTCTGCTCCTGTTCTCTTGACTTTTAGGATTTCTACACTCTCTAGCAAAATGTCCCAACTTATGATAATTGAAACATTCCACCTTTTTCTTGTCATAACTAGCAGTATCTCTTCCATTGATGACAATCTTTTTACCAGTTCTTTGATAAAACTTTCTTACTTTCATGCTTAGCAATGCCAATTGCCACTTTAAATCCATTTCATCCAGATCATCCTCATGGATTTGCTCTAGGTCTTCATGAACAACTTGAGACCCATTAGGTTGAGTGGATAGATAAGCATATACAGTGGCATCACTTAGGCAAGCAGTACTATTATTAGTGCTAGCAGTACTAACAGGAGAACTACCAGTACTAACATGAACATTAGCAATATTATCATCATTTCTACTGCTATGACCTGAGACAAAGGCCAAATTCTAAGAGACTGAGTTTGAGCTAGAGGTTATACACCTTTTAACTTCTGGTTCAACAATCTTAAAGTTGTTGTAAAGATCATCAAAACTTATTGAACCCAGATTTGATTTGTTCCTCCAGACAACAACATGCATACCCCATTCAGTAGGAAGACTTCTTAAAAATTTAAGGTTAAGTTCCTCTGGAGTGATGATTTCACCTAAGATAGTTAACTGACTCACAATCTTCTGAAGCCTATTAAAAATAGAGTCAAGTGACTCTGAGCTAAAAGCACTGAAGGTTTCATACATCTGCTTTAAGAGTGTCTTTTGAGTCTTTTTGGTGGCTTCATTACCACAAAATCTTGCTTCTATGGCCTCAAATAAGGACTTAGCATCCTTGTGTTTATTGAAAGTAAGCAAATGCTCACTTGGAAGTGTCATCATCAGAATGCTTCAGGATTTAAGATCTTGCTTCTTTAGGATCTTCTCTTCTACAGTAACAGCACCAGGTATTGTTGTAGTAGATGTACCATCTACCTCTCTAGTGGTTTGAGCTACTGGCTTGAAAGAGTTTCCTTCCTCTATAATCTCCCAGAGAGAATAGTCTTGAAGTTGAATGTATGATTCTATCCTGAGTCTCCATGTGTCATATTCACCTTGCTTAAGAAGTGGCAGTTTTGCAAGAGAATTGTTTTGTCCAAGATCCATGGTTTTTGATTTGGGGAATGAACAGAGAGATGGATCTAGTTTTGCTTCTTCTAAATCAAGGTTTCAGAACACCTGCTTTGATACCACTTGTTAGTTCCAATTGAATGGATCTTTTGTTCTGTTTAGATAAATCTAAACAACTAGATTAGAAACTTTGTGGTGTATATATAAAGACTATGCGGAATTAACCTTTATATACTCAGAAGAAACAATAAACAATCAACACAGAATTTTCACTATATTCAATAAATCACAAAACAACTATATGTTTTGCCTAACAGCTAATCTATGAATATTGATCTGCTTCTATTATCTATCAATGATATATGTCTAACTATGCCGTAAGGGTTCCTTTTATACACCAAGGAAAAACCCTAATAGGCTTACAAAACGCGTTAACAGATCATGCATATCTATTCCTAAAATAACTCATGTATATCTCATAAGCAGTACTAACTATATGACTAATAGTACTAACTATATGCCCACAGTACTAACATTGTACTAGTGGTACTAACTATAACTAACAGTACTAAGTTCTTCAACTAACGGTACTAAGTTCTTCAGCAGCATATCTTATAGAAGCTCTTTAATTCCCAACAACTTTCATATACAAGACCTTGATTATACCAAGTTTTATTGATTCTTGCTTCATCTCCTATACGGTTTATGAAGATAAGAGGGTAATGCTTTGTTTAGATTTCAAGATTTGTACTTAAGACAAGAACTTCTCGAGTATATGTGCGTACACGACAATGAAGCTTCCGAGAGTTCAAAACCATCATGGGGAAAATGTGTACATTCGGGACTTAGCTGACTTTGATGTTACCATGTCAACTTCCAGGGGGAAGTAGTGTATACTACTTTACTTAGCATGGTTTATGAAGTATACTGCATATGTGAGAAGAATTGATGCTGATTTCTCGCATGCACCCCTGAACGAATATTCACCAAGCCCTAATGATAAGAAGCAGTGGTCGTTGGTGTGGTTTGACTTCTACAAATTTCCGCTGTGCACGTCAATGACAAGTAGAAGATTGTTCAAGCTACAACAAAGTTTCACAATTTGCTTAAGAGAGGGATGTTGGTTTGGGGGGAAGCTGATTCAGAAAGTTTGCCAAAAAGGAGTCTATGAAGAAAGCTTTTCAAGACATGCTGCATGAATTGGGGGGAAGTTAATCCAGTTCATGGATACTACAATGGTTCCTGTACAAGTAAAGACAATGAAGATCCAAGATGGAGTACAAGTTTTAAGACAAGGAGAACTCAGAAGACATCTTCAGCTTTGGAAGCGCTTTGGAAGCGCTTTAGAAGCGCTTTGGAAGCGCTTTGGAAGACTTTACTTGTGTTGTATTTGTACATGATAGGAACATTGTAAGTAATTCTGTATGTCCACATATTGGGAGAAGATTGTTAGCCTTAAAATATGGTGACATATCCAGAATTACAATAATTTAGTTACAGTGTGACACGTAGGGACTAATAATGACAAGTTATAATAGTTAGGTGTCACTAGGACTATAAATACCCCCTCCATACTTCCATGGAGGGGTGAGGATTTATTTTGTATTTCATTAAAAGTGTGTCTTTCTCTCTCTAGAAAACATACATCTTTCCTTTTTCTCTCACTAAATAAAATGGCAACTTATTTGTTTAATGCTCCCCGACCTTTGGATCATGTCCATTGTTAGTGATATATATTATTACTTACAACAATTACCCAAATGGTATCATAACCTTGTGATGACTTAGGAAGCTTT
>BQNB010043259.1:0-37144 GCA_026074375.1 Tanacetum coccineum
GTTGCATATATGGGTACTACTTTAAATCAAGATGGTGGGATAATACTGTAACCTTTTCCAAATGCTATAAAAAATAGACTACAAACATTATGCACTACGTGGAAGCTAAATTCGTAGTGAATATATGAAGTCATTAGTCCGCGCTCGACAAAAGATCAAAAAAAACTTGTACACAGCATGAACAGACATACTAACACAATACACTGGCCTTTCGGATAAGCTGTCTTCTTGATTTATCTTTTATCTCAATAGTTGAACTAATGATTTCTGTATGGTTTTTAATCATAATTAATATAGAGAACATACCAAGTAACTTTTAACAAAGTTCATGTCATTAAAAGCACGTATGTATAACATACAGGACTTGAGCTACTCAATAATATTGTACAACTTTCACTTAATTGATTCCAAAGTGCATTATTACAATGGTCACCTACAACATAACAATAATCTAAGTTAGTGGTGATAGTGTGTCAAATGGTCATTGTGTTTAAGTCTTTTATTTCTAAGTTTATATGAAAGAATGCAATATAATCTAAGTTAGTGGTGTTACTGATCTCTAATCGGGTGCTTAATTTTGAAGTACCACTTGTCTTTTTCTGCACCATTATAAAACATTTTCCGCGTGTTCAATGAAATTACAATGTACAATATGCATTAGTTCATATTGCTTGCTGCTAAAAAATTTACGGTATACAGTGATTTCTGTTTGTTTATTATCCCCTTCTGTATCAATCTGAATACGTGTTTGTTTAAAGTTACTTTTTGGCCTTTGAGCTTATTCGATTTCAGACTATATTTCATAAGTTCAATTTTTCGGCTTGTTTTAAGGTGTATAGGCTTATATAAGCTTATATAAAACGTCCCTATGGGTATAAGCAAACCGGGGCAAATTGAGTGTATGAAACGCATATGCCGGTAAATCAATTAAGTTATATGTTGAGAAAATATAAAGATTTAAACAAACACCCTAACCTTAAATTTAGTTTTTTGACTAATACCCAACATTATAAACCACGGTAATAATTATATCTAAAGAGTTAATACCTAAAATGGGCTAAAAAAATCCTAAAAATAGTATAAATATATGGAGTTATACCCTTTTAGTAGTGAGATTTCTGTATCTTCAGCTTTTAGCGGTTTATTGAACTGCCGATTAGACGGTCCAAGCAACCTCATTGTTTTTAGTGTGTCATTTATTACAAATAAGCATATCTACAGTTCATAAAAAACTCGCAATATTTTTATTTTGCTTGAAAAAATACAATTAAAAAACATAAGCAACTGGATAGAAGCAATCCTAAATATACCCATTTAAAGGAAGGGGTAAATGAATATGGATTTCAATTAATTGTCTGTTTTGTGTGGCATCCACAAGCTCTTTAGGGTTGGAAAGGAATATCTATCAATCCACGGTTTCATGTGGCTAAAAGTTTGTTCACCGATACATCACACTTGTTTTTTTATTAAATTATAAAACGCATACTGCTATTTTTTCATTTGTACTTTAAAGAGTGTCTAAAGAGTGTCGAGTTTGTAATGGGACCCGATATTAGATGTCTTGATAACCACCGAATTACTCGCATACTTAGTATCATTTGTACTTACATATTTTGTTATATCCTCATTCAAAACCGGGCCTTTTGTTCAACCTCAGCCTGCCAAAAAGGGTGTTATGAATTATGAAAACATGAGAAAAATGAAATATGGCAAGATCATAAAGGCATTCCTCGTGGTAGGTACAAGATTGTATAAGTAATAAGACACATAAAATTACAATAGTAGGCCTCTTAAGCAAACCATCATTAAATCTTTGATGCAAATCTTCACATTCTTTCTGCAAAAAGGGAAAAAAAATCATATGGTAAAAATATATACATACAGCCAATTGATGAATACTTGAAATAAAATTGTTGTTAAAGCTAATCTAAAATACCTTTTGAGTAACTTTTAAGGTGTTTGGAACATCTGGCTTACTTGACCTCGTGGATATAAAATTAACCCAAATCAACCTTTTATAGTAAAATGAGTCAAAATTGACGCCTACAAAAATCTTTGTATTCTAACCTTTCATGCAGAAGGCTGCAAGAATACATGAAACAAAATAGGAAAAAACGTATTAGTATATATCTTAGAATGTAAAACTTGAAACAGAACATTGGCAAATAAAACGTTCATTGAAATGCGAATACTGAATATCTGCATCATTTTCATACGAATAATCGCTCCTCAAATCAGCTTCAGAATCCTCATTTCATGGGATTCACCGATTGAGGTTCTGCATCGTTTCTAAACAAAGAATGGCTTCTTAGATCAGAGGTACATTAACAGTTTCATAATCATCGTTATACATTCTAGACTTAACAACGAGAATTTCTAAATCATCTTCAAACAAAGACTCCTTGTTCAAATTAGCGTAGTTTTAGATTTTTCATCGTCCAACGGCAGTAACCTCAAGGAAGAAAAGCGTTATGTGAGTGGTACGCCTCGTTTTGCCTTCGATAAGCCCTGATAGCAAAGAAAAATAAAAGAGAATCCTAAAGCTTAGCATTTTTAGCTAACTTGTCTCGCAGGCCGCCAATTTCGTTGTACATTTCTTCCACCTGAGATAAGTTGCATTCTTAATAAATATTAGTGTTTATTAACAGAGTGTAAAAAATTGTATATGTCAAAAAATACTTAAGAAGGATACATAAAAACTCTTTAGCATCTTTATTTTTAAAACTTGTTACCTGTAGTACTGTCAAAGTTAACACCGTATGTCAATACCCGTTGACTCTGCCAAATTATGTGTTGAATACAATTTTAAGACCTCCTGTATAAGCGTGTTTCAATAAGAAATCCAAACGACCCTATATCCTTTCAAAACTGTCATATATGTGCCTGCAATATATCATATAAAAAGTAGAAACTCATCAATACATGGACACAACATCAACAAATTTTAAACTTATATACGTCGTTATCCGAAATACTTATCAATGAACTCCATAATCCTAATTTGTAAGTTGTCGAGCAAAACTCATAACATCCACAGGTTTCATGTATGACCTTGCGACCCTCCTTTTCTACAACCTGCTTATGCATACTATAAGTTTGAAAAATATAGCAACTTGTTAGTTATATTCATCAAATGACGAAATGTTTCACAATCCCAAATATAAATAAATCTAAACTCTAATAAGTGTAATCGTTGTAAACAGGTCACCTCGATTCAATCAGGACCTACAACATCTTTAACCAATGGCATCTTCAAAATCATTATAGAAGGTGCAGTTAATTAATAAAAAACTGCAATTAAGTAAAAAGTTAATTAGTTCAATCAAAATTTGTGAAGAAGTAATGAAGAATGTGATAAAATACTTGTGGTGATTTTGTGACGATGATGAAGTAGGTGTTTTTTCAATGATATTATCTTTGGAGATGGAGGGTTCCATATCTCATTTATGCAGGATGATGATTCACATTCTTCGAATGTAACGGATGGCTTAGCAATTCTTTGGAGTTAATTGAATGTTGACAGCCCTTGATATTCAATTTCTTTTAGTATAAGATGCAGTAGGGTTTTGTACATGGGGCTATCTAGGTGATACAAACCTTTTCATGGTACAACCCATTAAATTTAAGGGCTCAATCTTTTAGTATAATAGATTAAAAAGAAAATTAAAACAATTAAAGTTTATGAACATACCTAAAACCTTCAATTAATTAACACGAACCACCACTTGAATCTTGAATAATAAAAAAAATATTTTTTTCTCTTCTTGAGGGATCGATCGAACAAACAAAAGAGAAGAGAGAAAAGTGATTTAAGGATTTATTAAATTTGTATTTATACTATATATAATCCTAATTTAACTCAAACTTTGTTTCCTTTTTTTTCTATTCCCTAACCGGCCTACAAACACTCCTTAATTATATTTTTATTTTTTATTTTTTATATATAATTTCAAAATTTATATATATATATATATATATATATATATAATATATATATATATATATTTTTAAAATATAAATATATATATTTATTTATATATATCACTATATATATGTAATTTTATATATATTATTTTTTATAAAAACTATATTTATTACTAATTCAACCCTTACTTTGGACATTTTTATAAAAACCCTTTATTTACCTTTTAAAACCTCTTAAAATAAAACTAGTTTGAATGACCATACATAAATTTTATTTCTAATTTTTATATTACTAACTTAATAAAACTAAGTTCTAATTTCTATATTCTCTAAACTAAACTTTTAAATTTTGCTAACTACTAACACTTTAAGATATAAATACGTATACATATACATATAAATACGTACACATATAGAATTATACCATCATTTTCATTGTCACTAAAATGTGACCAAAATGAAATGTCCATAACAACCATAACTGCAATCACTATGAGACGATCACGCTCAATAGATTGGTAACCAAACTCACATAAGATCGCATAAACATAATATTATTAAAACACATAATGAGGCTCAAGTCAATACTAATTGTTTGACTAATCTGCTCAAAGCACAGTTGTCACATGTACACAATAAAAAACACACACTAAATAAGATGATCCAGAGGTCGGGGAGGATTAAACAAATACTTAGGCATATTATTTAGAGAGAGAAAAGAAAAGACGTGTATGTGTTTTAGAGAGAGAAATAACACACACACACTTTGGTGAAATGATACAAATAAATCCTCACCCCTTCATGGAAGTATAGAGGGGGTATTTATAGTTCAAACACAACTAAACTATACTATTATGTCTAATCTAGTCCCTGCGTGTTTGACTAATTATAAACTAATGTAATTCCGGATAAGTCAACATATTTTAAGGCTAACAATCTTCCCCCAATATGTGGACATACGGAATTACTTACAATATTCCTATCAAGTACAATTAAAACCAAATAAAGTCTTCCAAAGCTGAAGATGTCTTCTGAGTTCTCCTGGTCTTGGAACTTGTACTCCAGCTTGGATCTTCATTGTCTTTACTTGTTCTGGAACCATTGTAGAATGCATGAGTTGGATTAACTTCCCCCCCAATTCATGCAGCATGTCTTGAAAAGCTTTCTTCATAGACTCCTTTTTGGCGAAGTTTCTGAATCAGCTTCCCCCCAAACCAACATCCCTATCTTGAGCAAATTCTGAAACTTTGATGTAGCTTTAACCATCTTCTATATGTCATTAAAGTGCATAGAAGAATTTTATAGAAGAAGTAAGAGCACATCAAATACCACTGCCACTTGTCATTAGGTCTTGGTGAATATTCGTTCAGGGGAACATGCGAGAAATCAGCAACAATTCTTCTCATGTATGCAGAATACTTCACAAACCATATTAAGTAAAGTAGTATATACTACTTCCCCCTAGAAGTTTACATGGTAACATCAAAGTCAACTAAGTCCTGGATGTACACATTTATATACTACTTCCCCCTTGGAGTTGACCTGGTAACATCAAAGTCAACTAAGTCTCGGATGTACACATTTTCCTCCATGATGGTTGCGAACTCTTAGAAGCGTCATTGTCGTATACCTCCATATACTTGAGAAGTTCTTGTTAAAAGCACAAATATTGAAATCCAAACGAACCATTACTCTCTTGACTTCAGAAACCATAGTAGGAGATGAAGCAAGAATCAAGAAAACTTGGTATAATCAAGGTCTTGTATATGAATGCCGTTGAAGAACTTTAAGAATTTTGCTTAGACTGTGAAGTACCATTGTCTTGGAATAGCACAATAATATCCCGTGGGAATTGTTGATTACATCTCAACCTTTAAACTCTCTAGCTAACATACCAACCTCATATTTTGTCGGCTATTGTTATGACCACTTATGTTTGAAGTAAACCCGATATATCAACTTGAAACTAAAGTAAAATCCCCCAATTTGTTACTAATCTTGGCAATTTGTGTGTTGATTGAAGAACGGTGTAGAAGCAAATCTCTAAGTACATTTACCCAACACAAAAGTATAAGAAGTACAACCACCTCTTGAAATTATCCAACTCGACATCTGCGTGTGACACTAAGTTCTACATCATAACTCCTTTATGTGATTGTTATCCAGTCTTCATCCAACACCCCTTGACTTTGGAAATACTATGATAATTCCAAGTCTTAATCATAAACTGTAATTACGTTCAAGGAAAGTCATCAATCGATAGAAAGTAGAAGGAAAGCTCGATGATGAAATAAGTAGACGCCTTTGTGAAATTCAACTTTAATCGCAAATAAGGGATACCAAATCAACTCCGTGATCAACATGTCACCGTAATCGAACCTCTAGCCATTTTTCATTTTGTGATTCTTTTCAGGACGTTTTGGGATTAGAGTGTTGTTGTTTGTGTGGTGTGTTGTTATGGTTGATTGTGTCTTATGAGTCTCGATTCTTGATTGTTGTGTTTGTTTGTTGTTCTTGTTTTGATTATAATATTCCCAAATTCGGTCATATGCCCAAAGTTGGTCACATGCCCACCTGATGCGCGGATCGACCTGCGGTAGGTTCGAATTTTTTATTCGGGAAATTGGTTTTCTAGAAATCAAGTGTGTTTTCAATGGACAAAACGCAGTCTTCTTGAGACAAAATGCAATGATTTGTTAAGATTTGGCCAGCATAACGTTTAGATTTGCTATATAAATGGTCTTCAATGAGGCAAACGAGTCTTCATAAGCACAATGAAATGACCAAAAGCAATGACAAAACGCAGAAAAACAAAAATAAAACTGACCAAAACGCAGTCTTTAATAATCAAAATGCAATGGTCCAAATCGCAGGACCAAAACGCAGTCGTCATAAGCAAAAACGCAATGACCAAAATGCAATCTTCAATAAGCAAAATGCAATGACCAAAACGCAATCTTCAATAAGCAAAACGCAATGACCAAAACGCAACCCGCAAGCAAAACGCAATAAAGAACACCCCTTCAGTGAGTCAAAACGCAGCCAAGAAAAAAATCATCAAACATTCTTGAAAGCTACGAAATGATGTTAAAACCACCTAGTAATGATGAAGGGATAGTTTCTAAGCACGAATGTACAAACCTTTAACACTTTTAACCATAATTAATGATAAAATCTGATTTTCTGGTATATTTTTTTCGAACAAAAAAAATAAATCAAACCAACCCTACGTATTTGACTTATTTAACCACTAACAGTAGATAACAACCATCGGATTTCCCCTATGCTCTGGTTGCCAATTGTTAACAGTAGGTTCCACCTAGAAAACAACACAGGATCCAGGTGGGTATGGTATAATGAAAGAGATATATATTCATTATTAGAGAGAAAAGGAAAAAATGAGATGGGAAGAGTGTGTGTGTTGTTGAGAGAAAAGAGAGAAAAACACACACACACTTTTACAAAAGTGAGCTTCACCCCTCCATGGAAGTATGGAGGGGGTATTTATAGTCCTAGTGACACTTAACTATTGTAACTAGTCATTATTAGTCCCTACGTGTCACGCTATAAATGAACTAAGGTATTCCGTGGGTTTGTCAACCACTATTTTAAGGACTACACAGGGGATTCTGAAAAAAGAAGATGATTACTGCTCAAGATGTACTTTGTATGCCTATCTGGTCTTATTATTCCTCGCACTCTGTCAAGAGGTTAAATAGCAAAGGATGCAGGTGATGCACCTAACAAACATCCTGATTTAAAGACAAATCGGAAGCCAATAGATAAGGAGGATCATGTCTTTTTGGATGAACTTGAAAGACTTAAGAGGCAAGAAAAGGATGCTAATAACGTAGCTGAAGCTCTCAGGAAGGAGTTTGCTCAACAAACTGAGGATTTGCTTCTACAAGCAGGAGCTGCTAAACCTAGCAGTACTAACATAGTTAATACTGCTAGCACACCAGTCAGTACCGCCAGTCCTCATAGTGGATTAACCAATCCTGGACCAAGATGATTCAGAAAATAACCAGCACTTGAGGAAATTGTATAAAACTCTAACTGATGATATTTTTTACTATACATTCTTTTGAGATGAGGGTGCAGTGCTGACTTTACAAAGTTAGAAAAACTGTGTGAATGTACAGTCCATATTCCACTCAAGGATGAGCTCTATTCATCGTACTTCATAATTTAATTATTGGAGTCAGATTTCCACATTCAGCAGTTCAAAACAAGTAGTAATGTGACTAAAGTTTGGAGCCCTGCTTTTGTATGTTATGTTCTAAAAGCACACGGAGAAATAATTATAAGGACTTCCAGCATTGTGTGTTTGCTTAGTTTCTTGTCTATAATGAACCCAAGCAAAGTACATCTGAAGCACTTGGAAGATTGAAAGTTGGGGTTCGAGGCTATGCTGGTGAGAATGTGCTGCTGTTCAAAGATTCGAAAGTTTGGCATTCTTGTAGATTTGACTTATGGGAAGAAGGACAATTGGATGACAAATTGGGTTTATAGATATAAGAAGGATGACCCCCCCCTCCCCCCCCCCCCCCCCCCCCCCCCCCCCCCCCACCCCCCGCCCCCGAGGAGTTAGTGGTCAGAATATGCATGGTTTGTTGCAAGGGACTTAGGCACAGAGGAAGGGATAGTTTATGATGAGGTTTTTGCTCCTGTGCAAGGATTGAAGCAATTAGGATCTTTTTAGCCTTTTACCTCTACAGGAGCTTTAGAAGGTCTAGCAACGATGTAAAAAGTGCCTTCCTTTATGGAAAAAATTGATGAAAGAGGTCTTGTGTTCAACCACCAGGTTTTATTGATCCTAAGTATCCTTAGAAGGTTCTATAAGGTAGTGAAAGCACTACTTGTTTACACTCCAAGCTCCCAGAGCAAGGTAATGCTAGCTTTATCAACTTTCTTGTTGAAGAAATGGATACAAAAGGAGGATACTATTAAGAAAACTTATTTATTAAGAAGGATAAAAACATGATAATCATATTAGTACAAGTTTATGTGAGATATTACATATTTGGTTTTACAAAGAACATCTTGTGATGATGATGTTTAGGCATTAATGAAGAGTAGATTTCAGATGAGTTCTATGGAGAAGACTCACTTTCTTTCTTGATTAGCAAGTCAAGCAGAAAGAAATGGATTATGCGCTTTATAAAGTCATGAAAGTATGTTGCAAAAATCTGAAGAAGTTTGATTTTATCTAATGTTAAGACGCTAGTACTCCACATTGAGACCAGAAGCATTTAGACAAGGATGGGATGCCGTGATGGGATGTCCTTCTTTATAGATCCATGAGTTGGTTCTTTATGGAACTTGATTGCTTCTAGGCCTCGATATTATGTTTACAGTCTGTGCTTGGTTTTAGCGTTTCAGTCTGTCCAAAGACCTCTCATTTTAAGTGCTGTTAAGAGGAATCTTAAGGTATTAAGGGCAAAACCCAACAACTGGGTCTTTGGTATCTCTGAGTGTCCTCAATTGACGCTGGAAGCCTCTCACGCACTCGCTCGCTCGCGCGACTATGCTATGCTGGAGCAAATCTTGACAGGAAATCCACAACAGGAGGTTGTCAATTTCTTGGCAGGAGACTTATTTCTTGGCAATGCAAAAAGCAGACCATTGTGGCTACTTCTACTACAGAGGCAGAATATGTTGCTGCTGCAAATTGCTGTGGGCAAGTTTTGTGGATTCAAAATCAAATGTTAGACTATGGGTTCAATTTCATGAACACAAAGATCTACATTGATAATGAGAGTACAATATGCATTGTCAAGAATCCAGTATATCACTCCAAAACAAAGCATATTGCCATTAGGCATCACTTCATCAGGGATGCTTATGAGAAGAAACTTATACAGGTGCTTAAAATCCACACTGATGATAATGTAGCTGATCTTCTAACCAAGGCATTTGATGTTAGTAGGTTCCAGTTCTTGGTTGTTACTATTGGGATGATCAATCCATAAGCTGCATTAGTTAAGGGGAGGCAATATGATTTGTTGTATAGTTTGTATGAAGTGTTCAGTGTGCAGAAGCATTTTTAACCATCGGTGACGAATTTCAAGAAGTTCATTGGGTGTTTAAGAGTCATTGGGAAGAGATAAAGACGGTATTGAAGTATTGTTGTTGCCACCCTTGTTCATTTTTTGATTGGCACAAGTTAGTACCGACAGTGCAAAGTTAGTACCGTTGGGCAAAGATAGTACCGCTATAGAGACGTTGAAGAAAATACCGCCAAGGGTACAAAGTGTAAATTGAAACGGTTTCATTGATTTTAGGTTTGCTAAACCTATATAAACCCATCTCAATTGCACAGTTCACTTACGTAATCACTCTCAAATATTTTCTTCCATACAAGCCCTAATCTCTCTCTCAACCGACGATCACTAATTTAACCACCATGGTTGTTCTTGAATCATGCCCTAAGCACAATATGGTCGCTTATTTAGAGAAGACTGAAGGGAATGCAGAGTTTCATGAAGTTATTGATTTTCTTGCGCGAAGCTACATTCATCATGCTCTCACTGTAAGTCCAGTAGTCTCTACTACATTTGTTGAACAATTTTGGATGTCTGCTAAATCCAAAATAATCAACAATGTAAGGTACATTACTGCCAAAGTAGCTGGCAAGCCTGTGTCTATCTCTGAAGCATCAATAAGAAGTGACCTTCTTTTTGATGATGCTGATGGGATAAATTCTCTACCTAATCAGGCTATATTTGATGCTATACAGCTCATGGGTTATAAGGGGGATTTAACCGTGTTAACATTTAATAAAGCTTTATTTTCACCCCAATGGAGGTTTCTATTTTATATAATGAATCATTGTATTAGCTCAAAAAGCACCTCTTGGGATCAAATTCCCACTAACATTGCCACTGCTGTCATTTGCTTAACATATAATCAGAAATATAAGAATTGAGGCTGATAGGCTTCTAGCTGAAAGGCTTCAAGAAGAAGAAAGAGAGCAATTCATAGTAGAAGAAAGAGCAAAATTCCTTCATGACACAATTGCTGCTCAAAGAAGATTTCTTGCTCAACAAAGATCAGAAGCTATTAGGAATAACCACCTACAAAGAATCAATTAAGAAACCAAATGATGACCTACTTAAGCATGTAGAAATTTCCGATCACTCTCATTGAAACCAAGAAGTTTGAGAATACTAGCCTCTGTATGAAAAGATAAAAAGGTCAATGAAATTTCATTCAATTGGTTCTGCTGAATATGAAAGAATGATAAAATAGAATGAATGAAAAGGAATTGATTATTCAATAGAATGAAAGTGTCAAGGAGGAGATTAAAGAAAGAAGTGAAAGGTACTAAGAAAAGAAAGAGTGGTCATGTCAAAATGATTACAAGGAAAAAGCCAAGAAAATAGTCAGATGATAACAGTGATGATGAACATAGAAAATGCCTAAAGATTATTACATTTGAGGGTATCTTAGATAGTGAGAAAATGGAGAAGAAATCTGTCATTGCTAGATTAGACAAGGTATCATCACCAGATGCGATATATCTTGTTATCTACAGAGCCAAAGGGAATTTTAGGGCATTCAACTATCTCATGGAGGTACTTCATATTTTAGACAAGCAAGATTTATTTCACTTGTATGAATTGATAATGGAACAGTACTCAGAAATTACATTAGAAGGATTTGAGTTGATTCCTTGGGGATTTGAAGATTATGAAGGAATCCTCCAAACTGAAGAAAAATGATCAATAGTGATTCTGGAGTAATCAACAAGATTGGAAATTATCACTTGTGAAGATTGTATGAAGCTTGAGGAGTTTGCATTCTATAGCTTGAATAGATGGGATTGTTATTCATATGATAGTTAAAGAAGATTCCTCTTTTCAAAGGAGTTATTGCAAAGAATGCTTTGATCTGGGATTAGAAGTTTAAAAGATAAAGTTCCTGTTGCTCTTGATTTAATAAGATTTATTAAGGCAACAGATTTGGATAAAGAATATGCGTGAATGGAATTGAGAAGGTTTGAAATGTTGGCGAACCTCACCACCAACAAATGGTCATCAGACTTCACCATGCTTAACAGGCATAAGAACTGGCTAGTTCATAACAAACGCTTATGGTAAAGACTTCTCAAATACCGTTTAATGGTTGAACAATTTACCAAAAATTGTAGGGTTTTCCACTCACCTTTGCTCATGGTAAAGAGTTGGCTAGTCCCAAGATCAAACAGTTCTTTGTAAATACTACTCCAAATATGTTAAAAAAAAAAGATAGCTGATAGTTTTTCTAAAAACTATATGGATTATCAAATGCACCATGTTATTGCAATAGAAGCATTGGCTAGTCCAAAAGCACACGGTATTTGGTAAAGACAAGACAAATTTCCGTTGATGGTTGAACAGTTTACCAAAAAACTGTATGGTAATAAACTCAACCATATTTTGAAATAAAGAGTTAACTATCCCAGAGCAAACGGCTACTCTGGTAAAGGAACATTCAAATCCGTTGATGGCTGTTAGTTTTGCCTAAAACTACAAAGCCAACTTAGTTTGGATTGTTGCTGAAAAGAGAGTGTTAGCTTGTGTTGCTGAAGAGCAACAGATGTTGCATATGAAGATGAATATGTTTAAAGATAGAATCATAGTTATGTTAAAGTGTTTGGATACATCCTCCGAGAACTCAAGAAGATTAACTTGAAGAAACATGAAGTTAAGTGAGTTCAACATTCATGTTTAGGGGAGGATTGTTGGGAATTATTCATTCCTAACTTAGTACCGTTAGTGATAATAGTTAGTATCGATAGTTATAATTAGTACTGACAGTAATAAAAATTAAGTACCTGATCAGTTAGTTTAGTACCGTTAGTATAAACTAGTTAGTACCATTTAAGAATAATGATTATGAGAATGATAAAAAAAGAATGTATTTATCTTTTAGCATTTTGTAAGCCTATTAAGGGTTTATCCTAAGTCTATAAAAGGATCCTCACGGATAGTTAGAAATATCAGTTCAATATACATCTCTACAATCATATCTAATAAGTTTAGTAATCTGTATCACTTTGAGAGCAGATTAATAGAAAACAAGTTTAAGTAATTCAATTCCTTCTAATACTATTGTGTAGATTTCGCATATACAATAAGTATTCATAGTCAGTGTTTCTATATAGTCAAACTGTATTTATACAAGTTGGCTATCACCCTTAGCAGGCTGCAAAGATCTGTTCAGTTTGGGACTCACAGTCGTGTACATTTACATTTCATGTCTTTACGTAAACGCGTACGTTTTGCATTTTAGCATTTCATGCATGCATGTATCCTCATAAAAATCACCACCTTTGTACACTAGCTCAAATTACCCAACATTTATACTTTTCATGGTCAAAATTCAAAATTTCATAACCCTCCTCATCTCTAATATGTTCGGACCAAAGAAAATATAAAGAGAAGACCAAATTTAAGTTTTTGTCAAGCACATGCATGTGTAAGTCTAGATAGTGACCTTCTCATGTGTTACTTTCATATTAGGTTCTTGCATTTTGACAAGTCCACCTTAGTGAACCATTAGCTAGCTCAAGCCATGTGGTTACATATCTTTCATTCCTACCTCACAAAAACTTTACCTTTCCCCCTCTTGGTCCATTTGAGCCACGACACAACACAAACCAACTAGAGGTTGGTCTTGACTAGTCAGCTAGAAACAAACCCTAAACCTAAACTCTTGCCATATATAGACCATACTATAACTAGAACTAGGGTTTTCATAACCATTCTTCACCTCACTAAAAATTTCTCTCCTCTCTTTGTCTTCATAGCTCACGGCACACAAACCCAACTAGGGCTTGAGTTCAAAAATCTTTATCAACCATTTCTAGTTAATTCAAGATTAAAAGTGTTTAGATCTAAGGTAGATCTAAGTGTTTACAAGAGTCTTGTTCAAGTTTCAAGATTTGGGTTATATATTTAGTGTTGTTGGGTTTTTCTTGCTAATCTCCTAGTACTCCTTCTATTGTAAGAAATCTCTTCATCTCATCTCATACATACATTTCTTTTATACATACATTCTTACATCTCATTTTCTTTTAAAAGTATCACCATCTTGTTTGTGTGAAACAATTTTTAAAAAGAAACTAGCAAAAAGTTTAACATATATGTTCTTGGGTTCTTGAGGTTTAATAGTGTTCTTGAGGTTAAAATATAGTCCTACATATTTAAATGAAGTTTTATTATCACATATGTTCTTGAACTTATTCTAGTTATTATTGAATTTCTAGGTTAGATTTGTGGTTATATACATTGTTAGAAATTCTTTTGTGTTCTTGAAACAAATTAGTGAAAGGAACTAGGCTAGATTTGGTGTTGTTGGATTGTTGGTATCATTGGTGGAAGGGTTTAGGCTAGAAATAGAGTTGGTAAATTTAAGTGGTAGTTTTGATAATAAAACCTTGTTGTCCAAACTATTTTTAGCATATTTTGGACTCTTAATATGAGTTTAATAACCGAAAGTTAAAAGTAGACTTAAATACGAATCCGTGGATATAAATTTCATAAAAATCCGACTTAAAACGAGTGAGTTATGACCAAATGAAAATCGGCAAAACATTTTTCGGAAAAACTGCTCATGTTAAAAATAAGTTGCTGGTCAGAAACTTTAGGAGCGTATTTGAGGCCTTTCGAGTCCAAATCTTAAAAATGTGCACAACGAGTCTTGTAGTACTAGTTGATACCTTCGACAGAAGTACAAAAACTTGAAAAACGGATAAGTAAAGAAGAAGTTACGCCATTTTTAAAATTCAGCGAAACACTTGAAGTTAAAAATGACAAGCTGAAAATTTATAAAAAGTGTCAAGTACGTGCATTATTTTAGGTCGCGTCTTAAGCGTTTTATGTTCCGGAGTTCCGGGTCATGTAAAATGGTAAATGGACTTTTGGTAGGTCACTTAGCAAATATTTAGACGATATTTAAGTTAATCGGAAATATTTAGAAAATGGATAACTTGCGGAATTACTAAAAGTTAGGCAAAAATGGGAATTTTTGTTAAAGCGTCGAAACTTAATAAAAACTATATAACTCTTACGAAATCACGTTTTGACTTATATAACTTGAACACAAACATGCATGGGTGATATAAGTTTATAAAAATTGCATATGCATCATTTCACTATTATTTGCTTGCACCTAAAGCGCACTATTATTCAACTAGGTCGCGTTTAGGACACTTTGATCGTTCCACACTTGTTGAATTTTTTCCAAATCATCTCATTGCAAAAGGTGAGTTTATAGCCCCGCCTTAACATATTTACAATTGTTTTACAAATCTCGGGGTGAGATACATTGCTTGTTTTACATTTGGACGCAAGTACATTTTATATGATCACGGATTAGCCTAAGTACCGACAACCCTCAATGCCCACCATCATGAACCGTTAATTACTTGTGTAAGCGCGAGTGTTATAAATAGATCTATTGGGATTGACATCCCCGTCCGAGTGTTGGTGATTCTCACTTGACCGACTGTTCTGGTCAAACGAACGTATACCATGTCGGACTCTAGGTGTTGCGGGTAGAACACCTACAACGGGCAACTTTTTATATATACATATACAATGCTGTAGCTTCAGTGTCATGAGCTTAGCGCAATCGTAATTAAAACTTTATTTGGCATTGTATGTGTTACATGTCATACACCTTAAATCTTGCGGTCCATAAAAATTGCTTACTTAAACCTATGAACTCACCAACTTTAAGTTGACATTTTTAATCATGCATTTCTCAGGTGCTTAACTCGAAAGGATTACTTGAAGTGCATTGGAATCTTCATGCATCATGACTTTATTTCATGGGAATTTCAAGCTTAATACTCGTTGTTGTTTTTAAACTTATCTTTGTTTCCGCTTAAACTTTGAACATCTTTAAATTATGTAAAACTTATTTCTTTTAAATTAATGCAACGCGGTATTTTATTTTCTAAAACGTCCATTTAGTGGTCGTTCTCTTGTATCTTGCTGTTGATGTTATGAAGTCATCACCCTCGGTTACCTATTCCCCTGTGACATGTTTTAGGGGTGTGAGAAATACGTTTTTTAAATGACAATACCAAGAAATGGCCTCACAAATTCAATCCAGAGTGATTTTGTGGATTTTGATTGATTCCTTGTATTTTATCTTTTTTTAAATCTTAGCCACATGTTTAATATATATTTTTACTACTCAACCTTTTTTTCTTCATTTTATTATAATATAATGTTTGAAATCAATTTTTTTATAATTAAATAATTATATTTTATATATATCTTGTATCTTTTATTTTTTCAATTTCTTTCATTCTAAACCAAATTCAAATCTTAATATAAACCTAACAACAAAACAAACACATCCTAAATGTATATGTACTATGTACATAGCAAGAATGGGTATATAATAATAACATGTATCATGATATATAACAAGGTTTTAACTACCCGCGAGTTACGATGGGGTTAAGACAAATTTTTACGATGATAAGTAAATTCTAACAATTTGGTATGGATTTAAAACCTTGTTTAGTAATAGTTATAACTTATATAAATAAATAGTTGAAATTTAAAAATGTGTAAAAGTATAAGGTTAAAAATGAAAATTTGAGATGCCCTATTCATTACTATTTTTTTAGTTTGGTAATAGACTTATGTGGTCCTATGCGGGTAGAGAGTATACATGGGAAGAAATATATACTTGTGGTTGTAGATGATTACTCAAGTTATACATTGACTCATTTCTTGAGATCCAATGATGAAACACCAAAGGTTCTCATCAATTTTTTACGGATGACCCAAAGAGGTCGTCAAGCTCAAGTAAGGGTAGTATGTACTGACAGAGGAACAAAGTTCTTGAACAACTCTCTTCAAACCTACTTTGCAGAAGAAGGCATAAATCACCAAATGACAATTGCTCGAACACCAGAATAGATCGGCGTTGTTAAAAGACGGAACCGTACTCTTGTTGAGACTACTCGAACAATGGTAAGCGCTGCTAAACTTCCTTTATTCTTCTGGGCTGAAGGTATTGGAACTGCATGTTATAACCAAAACCATTCACTCGTTATTCTAAAACACGACAATACACCATATCACATCATTAATGACAGGAAACCTTCTCTTAAATTCCTTCACATCTTCGGCTGCATGTGCTACATAGTCATAGATGGTGAGAATCTGGATAAGATGAAAGAAAAGAGGGATCCATGTATTTTTGTGGGATATGCAACACAGTCTAAGGGATAAAAAATATACAACAAGAGAACAAGGTTGATTGTCCAAATAATACATGTCAACTTTGATGAACTGAAAGAGATGACGTCTGAACAAAACAGTTCAAGCCTCGCACCACAACGACAAATTACGTCGGATCACGACAACTCCGGCATGCGCCCCAACTACAACAGACTTTTGTTCATAACAGGAATAGAAATCGGAATTTAAGACCACAACAATGAACCTTCAAGTTCAATGCTGGTCCCACAAATTGTTCCTTTACCAGACACGGCAGATACATCGTCATTACAAGAGTTGTAATTACTGTTTAGTCCTATGTTCGATGAATATTTCAATGGAGGAAATAAAGGTGTATCCAAGTCTTTTACTCTCTTTGATAATCAACAAAAAGACACACCACCTCAATTGAATGTTCAACCCACATCAGAACCATCCACTCCGGCCACAAATGTCAATGCTAAGGACAACGACAACAATCAAGCAGTAGATGCACTGTTTGACGCATACGAATTTATTAACGCTTTTGCTACACCAATAACGCGAGCTACTGAGTCATTGTAACATCCCCAAAATATGTGGCAGCAGAAAGGTAACCGGGGGCGTTACTTCATAATACATAAGCACAAGATAATAGGGAACGACCTCTACATAAGTCGTTAAAAGATAACATCGTTGTTTTATTGAAAACAACTAACTCAAAACAAGTAGTCCTAAGTTTGCATCAAAAGAAAATCATTGTTTAAAAATACAACGAGGTTAAAGTAGTGCAAGTAAAATCCATAAAAATATTGTCTTGAATGAATGAAGACCCAATGCACTTGAAATACGCCATACCAAGTTCAGCACCTGAGAAATACATGCTTAAAAATGTCAACATAAAGTTGGTGAGTTCATAGGTTTAAGTAAGTACGTAAAGTTGGACCGCAAGATTTCAAGTATTTATTGCTTGGTATACAATATTCAGAAAAGCAATTAAGATTGCGCTAAGCTTATGACACCGAAGCTACAACAAAGTATGTATGCAATTTAATGCAATTAAAGTACCCGAGTAGGTGTTCAACCCGCTACACCCTAAGTCCGACATGGTATACATCCGTTAATTTGGTCCTCTGAAACTAGTAAGCGCTTAACTTACCAGAACAGGGATGTCAATCCCAAATAGATCTATTTATAACACTCGCGCTTACAACACGTAATTAACGGTTCATGATAATTTGGGCATAGTGGGTTATCGCTACTTAAGCTAATCCGTAATCATTTAAAAGAAAGGTACTCGCATCCGATATAAAAACAAGCAATGTATCTCACCCCGAGATTTGTAAAATAATGATAAAAAAGTTAAAGCATGGGCTATAAACTCACCTTAGGCAAAAGTATTGATTTGGGAAAAATCAAGTAAGTAGGACGTCAAAATAAGTCCCGAAAGCTACCTAATAAATAATGGGTCGTCTTAGGATAGTGCAAATGAAATGAAATGATGCAAATATATTTTATAACATTATATCATCACTTAATAGTTTGCGTTTTAGTTTATAAGTCAAAATAATATTTACGTCTAATTCGCCATTTTTATCCATCATTATATACTTTATCATTATTTTTAAGTAATCAATTTAATAAATCCTATCTCGCTTGCTAAATAATATTCTTGAAAGTTTACGGCGTGTATTAAAAATATATAAGTAATACTTCAATATTTGATAGGGTTTTTATAGCTCAAACGGACTCGAAAACGCACGAAAACCCCATTTTAATTATCAAACAGCTCACTATTTTTATAAAAATACATTCTGCTCCAGTTTTATAAATGCTATAACATCTTCGTTATAATGACTCACGAAACGAGCGAATACTACATTTTTGCTTAAAGTTGAGCTCTACAAAATATCCTTTACAAACTTTTTCTGACTCGGACCCGAAAAGGGTCAAAAACGTCTTTGAACAGGTCTGGACATAATACTTATAAAACAGTTTTGCCGAAAGAATTACTAAACTTCATTTGGCCATATCTCATTCGTTTTACGTCTGATCTTAGCGAATTCTATATCCACGCGTTCGTATGAAGATATACTATCATATTTTTAAGACCTTAGATGTCCAAAACAAAATTAAGTGCACGAAATTATTATTATAAAATCTAGACATTAACTATTTTATTTCTATTCTACCACTATTTTTCACCCACAAATTGCAACTCCATACTAGCCTAATCTCTTCCACCAATTTCATCAATTTCCATCACAACAATAAATCTATACTAACCTATTTTCTTCCACCAATTTATCGAGAAATAACATAAAATTAAGAACATGAACAAAGTATATAATTTTACTAGTTTAAGTTTATAATTAATCATTTTAACAACAAAGCTAATATTTCAACAAGTAATTTATAAGGTGACTAAATATCAAAACCTAATAACCAACTAATTCAAAACCCACTTGTTCTTGCCTTTCTTTTTCTTAAAATATTTTAAAACTTCTTGAAATATACTTGCAAAATATCAAAACCCACTTGTTCTTGCCTTTCTTTTTCTTGGCCGATTTCTTAAAGAGAAAGAGTGAGAGATATGTGTGTTTTTGGTAGTGAATAAAGTGAATGAGAAGCCTATATGTTTACTTGCATTTTCAAACATTTTGGGAAGGGTTTAAAGTGTCTTTAGGTGGTTAATAAAAGATCACTACATAATTGGTGGTGTGTGCTCTCTTTGGCCAGTTAATAGACCCCCAAAGATGGTAGGTCGGGGTATTAGGGAGTCTTTTGGTCACATGTTTATGCTTAGTGGAAGTAGCCCCTAATAATGGTAAGGCTTAAGTTCCATAATATATCTTATTTGCCCTATTTGGACATCACATGGGACGGTTTAAGCAAAAGGGAGGGAAAAGAATTCAAATTTTTGGTATTTTGATTTATTAGATAAGTATATATATATATATATATATATATACACTAAGGTGGTAATGCCAAATGCATGCATGCATGAGCTAAATCGGTAAACTTGAGCGTTTACGTAAAACTTACAAAATCAAATGTGTAGACTTATAAATTATATTCGTAATAGTCATATAACACATATTTGACGTAAACTTATATTTATTTAATGTCGGTTTATGTTTAAAGTTGTTTTTCAGTTTACGCGATTTAATTTAACGGTTATACGTAAAAGTAAACACGTAAAGGTTCCAAGTAAATAGTTTTGAGTTTATTGACGTGTAATGACCTGGAAAATACAGATTGTCACAGTCTCCCCGTGTTAAAAGAATTTCATCCTGAAATTCAGTTCGAGTTGCGTTCCGGAGTGGTGTTGACGAAGAGGTGCGGATACTTGCTGCGGAATTGATCTTTCGTTCCCACGTGAACTCTAGACCTCTTCTAGATTTTCATCGAACCTTGAAATCTGGGATGCAGCTTTGCTTCAACCGCTTGACCTCTCGGTCTATAATTTCCACGGGCTCTTCAACGAAATGAAGCTTGTCGTCAATTTGTATTTCATCTAACGGTATAACGAGCGATTCATCAGAAAAACACTTCTTTAAATTCGACACATGAAACATGTTATGAACCTTGCTTAATTGTTGAGGGAGTTCGAGTCTATAAGCAATGGTTCCAATGTTGTCTAGAACTTTGAAAGGTTCAATATACCTCGGGTTTAGCTGTCCCCGTTTGCCAAAACATATAACACCTTTTCAAGGTGAAACCTTAAACATGACTTTGTCTCCCACTTGAAATTCTAGAGGTTTATGCCTTACATCGGCATAACTCTCTTGGCGATCACGCGCGGCTTAAATTATGCTTTTGATTTGGATGATCTTCTTAATTGTTTCATGGATGATCTCCGGACCAGTGAGTTAGCTATCTCTAACCTCGGCCCAACAAACTGGTGATCGACACTCACGACCATAGAGTGCCTTGAATGACGCAATCTTGATGTTAATATGATAACTATTGTTGTATGAGAACTCCACTAGTGGTAAATGCTTATCCTAACCATTTCTGAAATCTATCACGCAAGCGCGTATCATATCTTCAAGAGTTTGAATGGTTCTTTCGCTTTGTCCATCTGTCTGCGGATGGTATGCAATACTCATATCCAAACGAGTACCCAAAGCCTTCTGGAGCGAGTGCCAGAAACGCGATGTAATCTGCTATCACGGTCAGGATAGAGACTGGCACTCCATGCCTTGAGAGCACTTCTTTCAAGTAGAGTCTCATTAGTCTTTTCATCGTATCAGTCTCCTTCATTGGCAAGAATGTGCAGATTTAGCAAAATGATCGACGATTACCCAAATCGTATCGTAACCACTTGATGTCTTGGGTAACTTCGTGATGAAGTCCATGGTGATCTTCTCCTACTTCCATTGGGGTATTTCAGGTTGTACCAATAAACATGACGGTTTCTGATATTTAGATTTGACCTTTGAGCATGTCAAACACTTGCTCACATAGGTGGCGATTTTTGCTTTCATGTTGGGCCATGAATACAACTGCTTCAAATCAAGATACATCTTGTCGGATCCAAGACGGGTAGAATACTTAGACTTATGCGATTCATGCAAATAAAGTCCCTTAGTCCTCCAAACATGGTAACCAACTTCATTTCTCAATACTGAGAGTCCCATCGGGACGAGTCTCAAACTATTTGTTCATGCCACGAAGATTTTTATTCTTAACATTCTCCTCCTTAATCGTTTCAACTAGAGCATCTAAGATTTGTGATGGTAGGTTCAAATTTATCGTCATGACCAAAGCTCGAACTCTTAGTGGCTTTATCCATCCATTTCGGCTTAACGCATCAGCTACAACATTTGCTCTTCCATGGTGATAACGAATCTATACCTAAGATGGCATCACAAATACTAAGTTCTACGGCATTAAGTCAACGTTTAATGGGTTATAACAACCCGAAATTTTCATCAATGTAAAATCAACCTATTTTATTATGATCACATTTGTACGGAGAAATTTTTCGCTTTATTACATTACTTACATTACCAATATCTCAATATGCAACGCAACTTGCATAACTAAAGTTAACGAGCTCACGCAACCTACCTATGCCATCTATATCTATTTATATGTCAAGCAAACATCATAACATATCAAGTCGATATCTTAATATCATTTTTATAAAGTACATTACTCATATAATGTACCATTCGCAACGTTATATCAAAACGGGCTTTAAACCGTTATCGTATACCTCTAAACCCTAATTCCATGAAAGGTTAATATCTAAAGTGAATGCACAAGCTACTAAAGCTCATGTACAAGTAATATAACATCTCATTTGAATACATCTTCCCTCCAAAATAAGGTACAAGTCCTTTAAAGCATAATGTATAAGTCATTAATGCACGACATCCAAAATAGCCGTTTTACCTCCGTTTTCATTCTAGTTTCTTCACCACCACTTTTGTACAAGATACTACACTCAATATACAATGTATAAACCCTAATTATTCTACTCATAAGCTCTTACACATATTTTTACACTCAAAACCTTAATTCAAAACCCTAAACCCTAAAACCGAGCTAGTTTCTAAACCATGACCCGTTTCTTTGTTTTTATCCATTGTAAACCTAAACCAATACTCAAATAAGTTGTAATAATATAAATTACAACATTACAAATCACATTCCATCATCATTTCATCATTTTACTTCAAATGTATGCAAATTAAATCCAAGAAACCCTAATTAAACCCTAAATTGAACTTTTGACCCGTTTACTCATTTTCACCAATTTTAAACCCAAACCACCTATCAAATATTGATTATAATCCTTAGTACAAACCTTGTGATCATTAATCCATGCTTATAACACAAATGTACTCAAATTCCAAGCTAGAAAACTCAATTCGAGCCCTAATGAACCCTAATGAACTCGCGACCCATCTTTGGCTTATTTTGACCCATTTATTAATCAACCATGTGATCAAGCACCTCTATGATCTCACTACTACATCATATAGCATCTTACAAGCACCTCTATATCATATCTTAGCCACCAAGTTGGCCGCATGGCCTTTCTTTTCTCTTTTCTTAGCCGCAACATCACAAGAGAGAAACAACACACCAAAGCTAGTTTCTAGCTTATGTTACTCATTCCATAGCCTCTCCTCATCACCCTCTAGCCCTAATACATGTCCTAACCTGGTCACAAAGTATCCATTAGCCTCCAAGCTCATTTCGAGTATAAATAGGACCCTAAAACCTCCATTCTAACTCATCCCCCATTTCCTCCTCTATAACCCTTAATAGCAAAAATCCTTTGCTCAAAGAAGATCCTAAGAGGTCCTAAGAAGTCTCAAGAACATAAGTGAATAAAAATAAACCAAGAAACAAAGCTCCAGAGTCGTTATTCTAGGCGTACGAAGCTAAAAGTCCCGATTTCGACCCCTTTCTAAGCTATAAGCTCAAACCCAAGTTCTATGATCTTCATACCTGCTCCTACACTCTTATAATGTTCATATGATCCTAAATATACTCTTGTTAAAGTTTTATAACTCAATTCATGCTCATTTTCCATTTTGATCCAAAACCGTACACCCGAAACCCTAATTTTGTGTTTTTCATTAATCTAAAAGTTATAATGGCTAAATGTTGTTATAATCTATTCTAACATGCTTAACTAATGTTAATATTACAACTTTATTGATTTTTGAAAGAATTTGGATTAAAAACCTACGCGTTTTCGTTTAAAAACCCTAATTCGACCTGTTTTGGTTTCTAGCTTAACGAATCGTTATTTTAAACTTTTGTTGCGCTAAATCTTCATATTTTAGCTTATATTAATAAGATATAACCTGAAAATATCATTTAGAAACTTAAAATAAGCTTGCATGGCATTTAGGACTTGTTTTGCAAAAGTATTCCATGCAAGGGGTATATATCGTAACTTATCTTTTAAAAACGTCTATTTTGAGTCGTTTTCTATGATTGTGCATGTGATTCATGAAGTAATACCCCAGATTAGCTTTCGCTGCTATATTATCAAAATGGGGGTGTTACATGGGTGGTTTATCAAATTTACTAACGGCAACCACACTCACTGGGGGGTTATCCTAGGGTGGCTAGTGATGCGTCTCGACTTTCGGCTTAGGATTTGGTGTAAGACGATGCTGATCCTATATGATGAGGTGATGTAAAAGTATACTTAGTCATGGTCCTCACTAATACAAATGCCCATGACATGCACGGCTCATGCTTACACATACAATTTTTTTGCTTTTTAGGAATATAAGTAGAAAATTGATTTTGTCAAAATTTAAAGGTGACTACTCCCAGCATAGCATGACCCTTCCTGAATTAGCTTATAGGATGACAACAAAATAGTTTGTGAAATGACAGTGCTCATTTTGTGAAATGACAGTGCTATATATAATTGAGGACTAACGATGCAATGCTCATTTTTGTCAAACTAGTGTTATGTATAAGTAGTATCAAAATAGTTTTATAATATAACAAAATAATTCATAAGATGAAATCAAGGTAGCTTATAGGATGACAATAAAATAGTTTGTGAAATGACAGTAAAATAGCTTATAAGACGATAGCTAAACAGCTCATAAGATGATAGTAAAGTAGTTTATATGATGATAATAAAATAGTTTATAAGGTAATCGTAAAATGGTTTATAAGATGATAGTAACATAGTTTATAAGATGGTAGCAAAATGGTTTATAGAGTGGTTGTGAAATTGTTTATAAGACGATGATAATTTTAATGAGTAGCTTGCATAAATAAATAGCAAATTAAAATGTAACCGACGGAATTGTCATAACACATAAATTGATAGAGAATTTAAAACATCCATGCGGTACAATGAAATTTAAAGGAAAGTACAGAGTAAATCTCTCTAGGGAATATGGTCTAAGAAGGTTTCGACTTAGGTTTCACTACGCAAGACAGGAAGGTCTCTCCTTAAGCATTAACATTATCTGCCACAACGCTAAAGTTCCCGCGAGCTTTTCCCTTCCAAATCTGGTTCGCATGGTTATGATTTTTCCACTTTGGACAATCATTCTTGTAATGTCCTGTCTTTCCACACTCATAACATATCACTTTAGGTTTCTGATTTGCCACTAGGGGCCTCTGTGTCATCATCAAAATTGGGGTCCTACAATCGCTAGCTTAGTGACCAAGCCGCTTGCAATTTCCACATTTTGCCATACACTAGCCAGTGTGGTGAAACTTGCACTTGTTACACAGAGGTAGAGTTCTAACCTATTCTTTCTTATTGCTTGGCCCGACAGCGTGTGCCCTAATCATGATATGTTTTTTGTTTGGTTGCTGGTTAGAACTGATCCATTGAGTCGTGAGCCACGCGGGTTTTTGTTTCGTAGATAGCAATAGCCTCAATAGCTTTAGCAACTCATTAATCTATAAGTTTCTTTATGTCTTCTTGACTTAGGGGTTGTTCCTTTGGCGACATGCTTCTTCAAAATCACAAGAAATAACACTTATCATGAGGTTTTGTCCAAAGTAAAATCATGACACCCAATAAGTACAATATATATCAACTGAGATTATGACACGCAAAGGTATAAGATGAAATCAACCATGGAAAAAATAAATCAACATCACAAATAGCATAGTCATAACCAACGTCATAGATTAATACTTAATACATTGTTTTACATGAATAAAAAGAGTACAAGTTTCTCAATAAGTCTACCAACCAAGTACTACTCACTTTAGTAAGCTATAATACAAAGGAAGCTACAATGATGCTAATCTATCTGTCTATGGACCAAGTTGCCTCTCAATCTCCTAGAGAATGGCCTCTATGTCCTCTGCTCGACTTCGTAGCTCAGTCATCTTAAGCCTGTCAGCCCTACGGGACTCTAGCAAATCTGTGATATCCATCTGCGCGGCTCCCAATGGAATTTGTAGTGCCTTAACATCCTGCTCTGTCATCTCAGCCCTCTGAATGCCAACTCTATCTCCAGTCTGTCTAACATGGTTCCGCTCAAGACGAGTCTCTATGTACTCGACTCAACAACACAACTTTGTAATCTAGAGTCTGTCGATCACGTGAGACTCCTGTAAGTCCGTGGCCTGCTGCTCAGCAGCCACTGCTCGAAGTTGCAGAAGTGTGATCCTGCCTGTAGCAATCCTTAATGATACTCGGGTAACCCTATTCTGCTGCTCCAAGGTCTCAACTCTAGCACTAAGAGCCACAATCTCCTGCTATGATGATCCTATGTCATCCTGAGGTATCCCTATGTCATGCCCCATCTCCTTGAACAATGGCAAAGGTGGTACCGGTGCAGATTTAACGGGTAGGATGGTGTCCTCATCCTTAGAATCAGGCAAGATGATAAACGCGATGAATATTCTGGTACGTGACGTAACAGGAGTACGTGGTGTAGTCATAGTGTTGTGTCAACCAAGAATTTATATAAATAACTAGTATATAAGGTAAGTGTAAAATATGCATAAGACAGTGTAAACGCAAGTATAGGCAATGTAAGCATTTAGTGTTTATGCACATGAAAAAGATTTATGTGATGCAATGTTTATGTACTGGTTATAGTCTAGGTATTAATATGCAACCTAGTTCTTTATAACCTTGGCTCTAGATGCCAATCTGTAACACCCCCAAAATATGTGACAGCGGAAAGGTAATCGGGGGCGTTACTTCATAATACATAAGCACAAGATAATAGGGACGACCCTACATGAATCGTTAAAAGATAACCTTGTTGTTTTATTGAAAACAATTAATTCAAAACAAGTAGTACCAAGTTTGCATCAAAAGAAAATCATTGTTTAAAAATACAACGAGGTTAAAGTAGTGCAAGTGAAATCTATGAAAATATTGTCTTGAATGAATGAAGACCCAATGCACTTGAAATACACCATACCAAGTTAAGCACCTGTATTGAATATAAGATCTTGATTGATGACTAGTGTGTGAAGATCAAGGTGTAATTTATGTGTGTGTTTAGAGAGAGAAATACCTAACATGCCTTTTGATTAAAATGAAATTGTTACATCTAATCATGGCATAAATACCCTATTTATATGACACCCGAAGCTAAAACAAAGTAGTATGCAGGTTAATTGCAATCAAAGTACTCGAGTAGTGGCAAACCCGCACACCCTAATCCGACGTGGTATACCCGTTAGTTCAGTCCTCCGAATCTAGTAAGCGCTTAACTTACCCGAACGGGGATGTCAATCCCAAATAGATCTATTTATAACACTTGTGCTTACAACACATAATTAATGGTACATGATAATTGGGCATAGTGGGTTATCGATACTTAGGCTAATCTGTTATTTAAAAGAAAGGTACTTGCGTCCAAAAAGTAAAACAAGCAATGGGACCTCAAAAGGAAAGTATTGCTTTTGGGCAATAGTGGGTATCGATACTTAGGCTAATCCGAGATTTACAAAGTAGTGATAAACAAGTTAAAGCGGGGCTATAATCTCACCTTAAGGGAAAGTATTGATTTTGGGAAAATCAAGCAAATGAAAACGTCCCAACAAGTTCTGATACGCAACCTAATTAAATATGGGCCGATTTAGAATTATGCAAATGCAATGGAGGGATGCAAATATATTTTTATAATATTATATCAACACCTAATAGTTTGCGTTTTAGTTTTATAAAGTCAAAATAGCATTATATACTTTACCGTTATTTTAAGTATCCAATTTAGTAAATCCTATCTTGCTTACTTAATAATATTTTTGAAAGTTTTCGACACGTATGGAAAGTATATAAGTAATACTACAATATTTGTTGATTTTATAGCTCAAACGGATTCGAAAACGCCCAAAAACCCCAATTTAATTTCCAAACAGCTCACTATATTACTAAAAATTCATGCAGGAACTTTATTAAATTTCTAGAAAATAGTCCTACTTTAAAAGGGCTTAATCCCTTCGTTATAATTGATTTACTACGGGATGATCAAAAGGCCGAGGCCTTCAAGAAAAATTCTTGTTTCACAAGTTTTCTTTATGAGTTTTACCCAACTCAAAACAAAAACGGGTCAAAAACACCATTTAAAAAACTGGACAGATTGTTTATAAAAGTAGTTTTGCCGGAAAAATTACTAAACTTTGTTTGGCCATATTTCATTCGTTTTAAGTCTGATTTTTGCAAATTTTATATCCACACGTTCGTATGAAGATAGACTATCATATTTTTAAGATCTTAGGTGTCCAAAACAAGTTTAAGTGTCTAAAAATTTAAATATAATTTATGGACAACAACTATATTATTTCTATTCTACCACTATTTTTCTCTCACAAATTGCAACTTCATAGTAGCTTAATCCCTTCCATCAATTTATCAAGAAATAACATAAAATTAGGAACATGAACAAAATATACAACTTTACTAGTCTAAGTTTATAATTAACCATTTTAATAACAAAGATAATATTTCAACAAGTAATTTATAAAGTGACTAAAATAAGTAATAGAGTGTGTATAAACATTTTTATTATCCATTTTACAACCCTTTTACAAGATTTTATTTAAACGGTTTACTTGCTTCTTTTAGAAAAATCTTTTACACAAAAACTAGTGGTGATATAAAAATATAAATGTGATGATTATAACAAAATATATGTAATGAAAATATGTATGAAATGAGCACCTTAATTTGATGAGATTGTGAGATTAACAAGTATACACCCAAATCAAACCCTAAATACTTGTTTGGTTATAACCTAAATTCTTAATACTTCATGCAAAATACATATAATATATCAAAACCCACTTCTTTTCTTGTTTTGCTTTGAGCCGTGGCTAGGAGAGAACACAAGAGAGAAAGAAATATTTTGCTAGTTGGTATTTTGTGTGTTTGAAAAATAATGATAGTTGCAGATTATAATTGGAAGTATTAGTTGGATATTAGGGATCATTGGTTAATAGCATGTAAAGAGGGTAAATAAGTCTAATAGAACTAGTTATAAGCATGCATCAAGTTAAGTGGGATGGTTAATAAGCTAAAGTTGGATATTAGAGTGCTTATTTTGGTAGGTGTAGTTTATATGTGATGAGGGGTGTACGGCTAAGGTGTGTGAGGGAGGGAATTTTTTTTTCAAGTTTTGATAGTTTACTTCTAGAAGGTGTTGTTTATGTATTTATTTGAAAGGTGATATTATATATATTTACATGCATGCATAAAATATGTAAATTACTAGTTTACATAAAACTTATAAAATAAAAGCATGGAATATGTAAAACCTGGATATGATGATCATGACATGCTATAAATGTGTTGACTAAGCTTAGACTAAAGTCGGTGTACGTACAAAGACTTTCTTGCAATGTACGAGATAACTTCCCGAACATATATTTGACGTAAACTTATATTTTTAAATGATGGTTTACGTTTAAAGTTGTTTTCCATGTTACGTGATTTAGCTTAACGGTTACACGTAAAAGTAAACACGTAAAGTTTCAAAGTAAATAGTTTTGAGTTTATTGATGTGTAATGACTTGAAAAATACAGATTTTCATAATGTTCATGGAATGTTGCTTGACATCTTGGTTCTCTTAAAAACAAACGACCCTTTCTATCTCCACAACCGAAGCCAAATATGTGTCCGCCGTAAAGGCATGTCAACAAGTACTATGGATGAAACAAGCTCTCATCGACTACAACATACAACTCTACGATGTTCCGATAATGTGCGAAAACAAAGGCGCTATCGACTTAAGTATAAAACCTGTCCAAAATTCTCGTACCAAACACATAGAAATACGTCACCACTTCCTTCGCGACAACGTCCAAAAAGCCAACATTTCTATGGAGAAAGTTGCATCCCAAGATAATATAGCCGACATTTTAACCAAACCCTTAAAACGTGAAACATTTAATTATTAGCAATGGTCAAAATATACATGCTAAAGACTAACACACTACAGGTAGGATCGACAACTTAGAAATTCCATTGGGAATGACGAGTACCTCAAACGTAATAATCAAAACTTGGACGTCGAATCTGAAAATTCAAACCGAGAATCCCTATAACATATATAAGCTTCTTCCATTACTAAAAAGTTAACACCATAAGCCAAAAAACAGGAAAATAAGTTATGCCCATTTTTCACATGATCAGGGATCGACGGATCCACAATAACCTAGATCCATCTGTGTATTACAAAAATGTGTGTGTCAGACTGAGCAGGTAATATACCCAGTTTAGAATAATTGGGACCACTTATAATATATTAAAAAATAAGCCACGAACAAAACACTCTCAAACCTTCTTAAAACAAAATTCAATCGATAATTCAAGGGCTAAATTTCAAAGAACAACACTCTCAATCACATAATCAACAACTATTGTAAGTGATTTCATTTTAATTTCCTCTCAATTCTAAGTCTAGGGATCTGATTTTGCACAAAACATAAATTTGGGGATTTTGATTTATTTCTTAATTTTTGCATAATTAAGACTATGATACTACAATGTATAACTATTAAGATTCTCGTAGATTTTAGGATTGCATAATTAGAAGGAATTGCTAACGAAACTTAATTTCTCTAAAAACCTCAAATTGATTTTTGATCAAAACTTTTCACGACTAGAAACTTTATAAATGTTGTTTAACTACATTGCTAATATAACATAAAAATGATTTTCATCATGCATTATGATCTCTTGAATGACTTTCAGAATATATAGCTCATATATATTTTTGACACATTCACCTAGAGCAAAATTGAACTTAGGAGCGTCTTGGGTTTGCTCATTATTTTACTTTGAGTCAAGTAAACCGCACCTCTACATTGTTTTCATATAGACACAACACGCGTAGGTTTATACTATATCCTATTTTCTATTTTTGGTTTTCACTCATTGAAGGCACAAAACTTTGTTATGTTTCATCACGCCTGTTGCCAACAAAACCGACTATAAAGAAACTAAAGCATATCTCCCTAGAATTCATTGTACACACTCTATGTCATGTGAACTTAGGGACAAGTATGTTGAACTCGAAAAACACCTTTTTCATGAAGGAAGATATGTTGAACCATCTTTCATCGAAGCTAATAACTTACTCCTTCCTTTTAAAGTCATAAGCTCTTAAGTCTTTCTTACTCTCAACGTACAAATTTGTCCCTGCTTTGTAGCAGGATTCTACCATAGCTTTGAACTTAAAGGGATCCCATTGACGGAGACATATCCATTGAATTCAACTCTCAAGAATCTTTCAAACTCCACATGAAGGTCTTTTTTATACAAATGAATGGTCTTTAAATTCACTCGATGACCATCCTAATAATAAATGATTTGGTCCTGAGCCAACTCATGTCAAATAAACCATCACTATTTTAAGAAATACACAGTCAACTAAAAAGAGATCCAAACCAACTCTATCAAGATGATCTTCATCCAAAGTTAAAAGGTTGGGAACTTGTTCTTAGAGTAAATGTTCTATGCCTCTTAGGAAATAGAGATCACATAAATGCATGTACATCCTACATGCTTTACTACTTGGTAATAGGCAAGAAATTCGACCTTACCTATTTCATTGCTCTAAGAATGGATGATGTCAAGAGAAATAATGATGGTCCAATGCCCTTTGTTATGCTCTTGACTCGGCTCTTCAACTACATCCTCTAAACCCAACCTTAATCTCTTGTTCTTTTTTATAGCTTTACATTACATGTACGTGTCATGAAGTCTTTGGACATCCCAAAAAGATATGTCAAAAGCAAAGGAAAATGGCCACCCTCTCCATCTCCTCCTTCCACACCATCATCTACGGAAGATAAAGAACTGTCTTTCTTGACATTTTATGAATACCTTCTACAAGGTGCCGAGTTGTCAGAATCATAAAAGGAGAAGAGAGGAATATATAAGTGCCTAAATCGATACCTTACCAAATAACAAAGTATCTTAAGTAAAGCTAGTTATTGGAAGTGTGAACCCCTAGCATCTTGAACTTTGTATTTAAATTAGCTTAATTTAACTATGTTTTAAACTATGTTATTTACATGTTCTTGTATGACTTTAACATTTATGAATACTGTGCCATGTTGGTTGAACTACTTGATTAATTATTAACCAATAGATCTTGATTGATGATTAGTGTGTGAAGATCCAAGGTTAATTAGTGTGGTGTGTTTTAGAGAGAGAATAACCTAAGCTTGCCTTTTGATTAAATGAAGTTGGTTAACATCTAACCATCGGGCATATAATACATATTTAAGCCTTGGTTAGCTTGTTTGACTAAACTTTCTTCTTAACAAATTTAGTGCCCCATGCATTTATAATAGTGCTTACAGTAGGAACATTCTTTATTTCTAACATTCTCCCCCTAAATGATCTACTTGGAAACTATCCTTATTATCTTTTTGATGACGACTTCTTCCTTATTCCTTGACTACCTATGAATCTGAAGTAGTCTGTCATTTCTTTTCTTTGAAGCTCGAAAACGCAGAGAATCTTTAATAAAGTTTAGTACGACCATGTAGCAAATCTCACCTGATATAAATTTTCTCCTCGCCTATAAGACAAGATAGATTTCTTTATCCCTGAAAGTTACACTCTACTCTCGAACTCAAAATCAGCATTCAAAACTAACTTTAACCTTCTGTTATTGCAACTTGATTCTTTAATAGCTTGTATGAAATCTTTAACTTTGAACTTGATCTTGAATGTAGATTTCAATCACCTAATGTTGCTGATGAAAGATCTTGAAACACGATGATAAGGATTGAGACTTTGTTGTAAAAGACTGAACACTTGACTTTTCACATGAAGCTTCAAAATTTTAAGCCTCCCACCTCAATCACAAAATCCATCTCTTGAATAATGAAGTAGAAAACTTTTGATTGTCCCCTGAAGACAATGTCATATCTTGAGAAGTAATTCCTATGCCAAATTTGAACCGCTATCACGATCGATCTTGAATTTAATGCAACACTACTGCTTATTCAAAACACTTGATGAAGTAACCTCAATCTTGAATACGAATCTTATCTTCTTAATCAAACTAATTTTACCATAACGATTTCTTTGATTCAATTTCTTTGCTAGTATCTTGATTTGTCCCATATATTCTTGCTTATATCTTCTCCCCTTTCATATACTTGATTGGCCTACGATATCAACTTATACTTCTCCCCCTCATGATGATTATGATCCATCATGAACATCATGATTATATAAGCTATCAAAATTAATCCCCCGCCTGGTGAAGAATATCCTTTTGAAGTCCATGAAATTAAATCCAAATCTTTTCTTTTCTCAACATTCTCCCCCATTATAACAAAATATAACACCCCCAAAATAAACCCATAAAGCTCCCTTAAAACCACAAATATAAATGATATCATTATCGTGAATGCTGAAATAAGCTTTTGCATTATAAATTTCGTTGAAGTGAGTCATGCTTGTGAAAGGTATAAATGTTGTATGTTTATATTTTGTAAGAAGATGAAATGAAGAAATTATCAGAGTAATAACCATCTTCCACATTAACCATAAGTATCATAACATCACAAGACATGCTTTTTAATTTTTCTGAAGAACATTTGAAAAATATGATCAATATCATATCTCGCTTATAAGGATGCGAAATATGATCATAAAAATCAAATAACAAATGATCCTCGTGATACTTATTGTTGTGTTACCTAGGAAACACATAACCACTAGATACTTATATTGACTAGTTCACACATATTTGAATCATTTGTCGAATCATTTTCAAATAGTGACCTAAGATTCAGCGTTTTCATGATGTTAGCACTGGTATGATTTACCATTAAAACTTTGTGTAATACTAATTTAATAGTATCACTCTAGAATGTTCCGGCAAAGTTCACGTAGACATGCAATGTCATAAATACATATATCATTGTAACCCTTTTGTACATGAATGTTTAATACAAATGTATCTTTTGTGTCCTTAGAAGGATATTTCATTGAATATCTAAATGTGTCTTTAGACTCTTGTGCACTTTTAGTAAGCAAGGACTGGAGCAGAATGTCCTTTATTCAATACCAACATTCTCGGAAAATGAAAAGTCGATAGATTATGCGTTTAGATCTCCGTGAGAAATGAAACAAATTACCTTTTTGAGAAGTATTTAGAGTTGGCAGGAGGGGTTGTGCATTTGCATAAGTGGGTCCATGATGTCTACTTCATTACCAAAAATCAATGAATTGAATTCCGATAGATTATGAGTAGAACCCGGTTTCTCTATCCTAGTGTAGGAAAAAACAACCTTCATCTTTTTCTTAAAGCCTCGTCAACTTTTCAACTCCAACCTTTTCATTTTGTTTAATATCATTGATGTCTTCCTTCATCGATATTCTTGTCACTTTTGACAACCTTATCATTTTCCTTTCATTTGTTTTCATCAAGTAGCTTTACACTTAAGTCCTTTTGACATTCGAAACATTTGTCTACACGCCTAAACTCCATCACCTAGACCTAACTTTCCTAAATTGGAAGGAAGACTCCGGGGTAGATCAATTCCGGTTCTGGAAGATCATAGGAGTATTTTGGAGTAACTAAATCACACCATACAACTCAATCAACATACACCAATAAAATTCCTTTAGAAAGATGTCTGTGAAAACCTGATGAAATCTGAAATCCGTATCATGAGATTTTGATAATATCAAGAGAATGTAGAACAATCACTCTGTCCTGTTTATTTTGTAAGCTGGCATTTCTTATCTTTCATACATTTCACTTTTCATTTCATGTGTTGTTCTTGCTTATGAAACAACATGAACATATACTTTCATTTTTTCAAGTATAGTAAACGTTTCATCATTTCTCTCTATCTATTTGTCTCTCACAAATCACTCTTTCTGTTTTTCATCATCCTCACAAACATCATATGAAGAAGAAAATTTTGATCTTTGAAAGTTTTCAATCATTGTAAAGACCCCTTAACATATGCCGAGAAACATTTTTAATATGAAGCTAAAAACGAAAAAATACGGATATGTAAAGGTGAAATGTAAAACAATTTTTCATTTTCGTTTCTTTCTGAAAACTTTTCAACATCACAAACGGACACTCCCCCTCAAAAATACCATATCTTCGGTAAAACCTTTATGAGGGAGATCCTCATTGCACTTCTGAGTCCTTTATTTCTTTAGATACTTTTTACAAAAATTACATCGATTTGAAGACCTTTTAAAATTGATTATATCTTTAAAGTACCACATTTTAAAAATCCGAATCGATTGTAACTCATCAACTTTTTAAAACAACTTGATTTTACCTTTTAAGTACCACATAAAGATTTTGGAAAATATGTATCAATGACTCAAGTCAAAGAAGACTTCTCTTCTTTTTCAAAGATAGATGCACTAAAGCTTAACACCATCTTTCTTAAAGCACGTTTATGTAGCTGAAATGTACACAGCATCAATGAACTCGTGATTTCGTACTGAATTATACGAAAACCATCATATAAAATTAAAAAAAATAAATTAATTTGGTCTAAAAGAAAATTTTTTTTTTATTTTCTAAATTTTATATAAAAGAAAATCTTTTTGTATTTTTGTAAAAATTTTATATAAAAGAAAAATCTTTTTGTCTTTTCTAAAATTTTATATAAAAGAAAATCTTTTTGTCTTTTCTAAAAGTTATTAACAAAAACATTTCGTGGTAAAGAATTTATGTTTCACGACTCATCATACAAACTTCTCGACTAAAAACTTAAATCGAGCTTCAGGCAGAGATTTCGTGAATAAATCCGCAAGTTGAAATTCAGTACTGACGAAATATAACTCTATTGTTCCTTTTTCAACATGATCTTTATAAAATGATACCTCCCATCAATGTGTTTTGTTCGAGTGTGTGTAACGGATGCACGAGATTGCAAAAGCACGTCTTTGAATTACAGTAAATCGGTACCTAATTTTCGAAGAAGAAGCCATATTCCGATCACTGAGTACGCCAATCCACAAACTTGAGCACAACAGCCCAAAACAGCAACATATTCAGATTCAGCTGTAGAAATAGACACACAATTCTGCTTCTTGGATGACCAACACACCAACTTGTCACCTAAAAATTGAACACATGCCAATGTACTTTTTCGATCTTAGTGACAACCCCTGCATGGTCTGGCGTCTGAATATATAGCAGTTAATCAAACCAGAATCTTTCGGATACCAAAGGCCCTAAATTAATAGTCCCTTTGAGATATCGAAAGAATCTTTTGACGGCTGACACATGATGTTTCATAATAAAAACATTGATTTTCACCTCCTCCAAAATGTTTACTTTGATTCTTCAAAACATCATATTTTATCTAGTAAATCCTTGTTTTGAAATTTTCTAAATCTTTGCTTTGTTGATTCGCTTTCTCAATACGTTTCTGACATTGAAGATGAAATGGAGAATTATCAGAGTAAGAACCATCTTCCACATTAATCATGAAGTTCATACATCACAAGATCATGCTTTAAAAATTCCTGATGAAATATTTGAAAAATATGATCAAATCAATATCTTGATGATAAGGATACGGAAATATGATCATGAAATCCAAATAAGCATTGATCTCGTGAACGTAGTGTTATGTTACCCTGGGAAACACATAACCACAAGATCACTTAGATTACTAGTTAACATGTATTTGAATCATTAAACAATCATTTTCAAATAGTAACCTACGTTTAGTGTTGGCATGATGTTAGCACTGGTAGGATTTCCATTCAATCATTGTGAATACTAATTTATAGTATCACTCCAGAATGTTCCGGCAATGTTACATAGACATGCAAGCTTGGTCCTCAGCAAGAAGCACTTGTTCATCACTATCTTTCTTAGCTAGTAACCTCTTTGTCTTGTAGTAGTTGTAGTCTTTGACCTTTGCTTTCTTGCAGTCTTTGGCAAAATGTCCTTCCTTCTTGCAATTATAGCACTTAACTTTGCTCATATCCCGTTTCTTTTCATCGACTTTCTTATCCTTTTTCTTTTCCTCTGACTGCACGTACTCTGGTTTCTTGTTTGCTGAATAAGAAGCTGAAGAA
>BQNB010043260.1:0-40369 GCA_026074375.1 Tanacetum coccineum
TTAGTAAAAACAGATTGTGTAAAAGTAAGAGATGAAATAGAAAGCTGAGTATAATTCATAAAAGGACAGATTACAATAAGCTGAAAAAGAAGAATTATATTTAAACTAAAAATTACATAAGCTACTTTAAAATCTAAAAAATGTAAGAAAGAAGATGATATGTGTGTGAGGGACTGCTTGTATTTATAGTGCTGAAATGATGCTTCTAGGTCCAAAATATGTTATACACTCTAATTAATCCTGCCACTTGAATCTTTGCTCATCATTGGATCATTATTTGCCGTCGTTGGATCAATTTGGTGATCACACGGATTGCCAGCATGGCATTCCGTGTGTCAGAGCATTGTGTTACTTTTCCACTTATTTTAGTGCAAATCCCACTTGATTGGTGTGCTTTCTCCATTACCCGCGTGTCTTCTCTTTTGGGAATTGGCCAATCAAAGCTTCTCAATGACGTTTTCTTGTGCCAACCTGTCACTTATCACTTGAATTTCATGGCCACATAGTCAATTTGCATTTACCTTTTATTTTAAGCTCGAGGTAAAACGGGGGAGATGATGAACAGTTAAAACCACTTTTCCCGCGCCTTTTTTACTTATAAGGGTTTGTGTTTGACTTGGGTTTGACTTTGGGCTTATATAAAAGAAAAGGGATTGGGCCGGGTATTGTTTGTTTCGGGCTTGAGTTTTATAAAGAAGTTAACGAGTGTTAACTCTTTATATATTAAAGAGTCAACACCGTTAGGGCTTAGGGACCATCTTTGCAATTTGAATTATTTGAGGGTCTGATTTGGGTAATTTGACGGTTTTTTGACTTCTTGTAGTTGACCAATGTTGACCTTGAAAGCATTCTCCCGGCTCTTGTACACTCTATCCGTTCTCGTGTCTGTGTTTGTTCGGTTTTGACCGTTTTCTTGTGATTCTTGTAATATCGATACCTACAAAATCATAAAGACAAAACAAGCAATATACAAAATCATAATTTTGTCATTTATGGGTCATTTTTTGATATAAAACGGATATGTATTTTCACACATATCAAAATTCCCCAAACTAAACGATTGCGTGTCCTCACGCAATATTATATGTTTTAAAACCAAATACCTCAAAACTTCCCCAAACTAAATCTTTGAAAAGTAGCAAAGATTTTTGTGGAGAGAGTTAAAAAATCACAAGTTATAAAACACCTCATTTTCCCATTTTTATAAAACTTTTTTCATTCATTTTCATTTTTTTTAAAATAGAAAGCTTTCATTATTTCCATAACTTTTAGGGATCATAGAACAAGATGCATTTTGATCCGAGAATGCCTCAAAAAGGATAAATTCATCGTCCCCGACTTTTCACTTATCCAAACCAAGTTTAAAACAAAATCATAGCTAAATATCAGTTAAGATGCTAACACTACTCATATTTGCAACTTGTGAACTTTTTACTCCCGACATTTATTATATCTTAAGTGAGTGTGCTATTTTGAATTTCAACCATGGATCAACGTATTACAAAACACTATGCTTCACTTTCCACTTGAGAATAATAAGTTTGAAGGCGAGATCATCTCATGTAACGACTTTCGTCTCAGCGCATCCCAACCTTGCTGCTAAGTGACCAGGCTTTTGACACCCCACAGAGACTAGTATCGAGACTCACGGACCTTAGGTTTCAAAAACTCTCAGGTTTCCTGAATCTTCATAGCTTATAAAATAGAATTGTCAAAGTTCAAAAGCATATTTAAGTTTAACAAAAAGAAATCAATTTATTAATTTAAACTTAAATATTTATGCAATTGTAACCCTTGACCTTTTAGAAGGCTGCAACATCGGTTGTGAGCCGGCAAGATGCAGCAAACTTTTATCAGTCTCGGATTTTTATTCTTACTATGGGCTTTCTTTAGAAGACTACCACATCGGTTGAGAGCCGGCAAGAGGTAGTAAACTTTTATCAGCCCACAACTTTTATTATTATTATATATTTTTTTATCATTTTATCATCATTTTTTTACTTTATATAGAGAAGACTTCTTTTTGAAAAATTCAAGTATAAGTTTGAACTATGACTAAATTTTTTGCTATATATTACATAAAAACTGTTGATTTAAGTTTAATCTCAAAAATAGCACGTATATTAATCCGGTTAAGAGCTTATGGGAGAAAAAGCAACAAGTTACATACATGAGCTCTTAAGATTTCCAACTAATCCTTGTTTAGCATCCCACTCATACTTAACTCTATCATTTTTCGTTCTTCGTGAATTTTCGAGAACGCTTAACCTAAAAGTTAAGGAACAAGCTAGAGCTCAACACGCTCGATCGGGTCAAAATTTACTCTTATTCTACCCAGCAGAAAATTCAAAATTGTGACAAAAATACTAATTTTATTTTTAAAATTTTAAAATTTTTTCATATTTTTGAAAATTTTGGTGGGAAAACGGGATACGTGAGAACAACGGGCAAAAGTAGGTAAGATCATATCGAAGATATACTACCCCATACTAAAATTAAACATTGTCCTCAATGTTTCCTAGCCTAAGACTTAAAAACCACATACTAGAACTCAAAAAGTCTAATGCATAACCTAATCATGAAGAAAGTATCACAAAAATCTTCAGCCGTTTATTAAGTGTGCTATAAGATAAATGTTAGTCGATAATAATCTTTAGGATATTGGATTTCCCCAAACTAATGGCAAACAAAGGCTAGGAAGCTCGAGTGGACCGGGACAAAACACAAAACACGGGAGTCTTCAAAAATTTTTAGGTCAATCCTTCAAACAATCACAAACACAAACACAACAAGAATCGAAAGAGTACAAGCTTCCTCATATCACAACAGAAAATAAGAAAGAAAATAGAAAATAGATAAGCATGGGGTGCCTCCCATGAAGCGCTTTATTTTTGGTAACCGAGTCACATAGCTTGACTCGATCCCCGAATTTATTCATCCTTGGAGAGAGTAAATGGAAGAGAAAATCTCAATCGGGCTTTCATTAATGTTTGGATAAACATTTAAGCACATGAAAGTTCCATCCCGATGAGATGCCAGCGGATCTAAGTGAAGATGTCGAGGTCAAAAATGTTGTCCTCATTCCTGGTAGAGAGAAGTAAAGGAGAAACCGCAAGGTAAGTGAGATACGGAAGAAAAGTCCGAGTAACAAATGTGAAGGAATTGTCAACTTTAACATTAATCTCACCTCCCCCTGGGTCAAAACATTCATCTTCATTAAGCTCATCAACATTGTTTATCACTGGCACATCGGGTTCCATGTCGAAACAAACCTCAATATCCGGTGGATCCGGTAGAGGACGAGGAGATGATGGATCAAGAAATTGATCAAAGGTAGATGTCTTATTTTCGGGAATAGAATTATCTTCATTATCGAAATCATCATCTTCAACACCCGGTGGTACTAAGTCATCTGGACCAGAAAATATATCAATTTCTTCACTAAGTAAGTCATTATTCTCAATGGGAATAGATGATGCGGGAATCAACTTGATGTTCGTATTTGGACTAACATGAAAATTTCCCGTCGGCTGGAAAGACGAATTACTACATAACAACAACATATGACTAAGATATTCTTAGTGCTCTCTAACAATTCTTGAAGGATTTGTAATGATTCCTTCGGCGAACTCATGGTGGAGAGGATCATTCCTTGGAGAAAAAAATATTGAAGTTTCATGGTTGGATTTTTGTGTTTCATTATCAGAAAACACTTCGGGAGAAGGATTATGAGTGGTATCATCACAAAGCAAACTTTCAAGATAGAGTACGTCTCCTTCCGAGTCATAATAACCTTCCTCAAAATTAGAAGAAACTTTTATGGCTAGAAAAGCTTCAATATCATCAATATCGTCTCCTGGATCGAAACACTCAATCTTATCAGAAAAAGGCGTATGAGGTAAAACTGGCTCATCAAAAACTTTGGATTTCTCGTTCCCGACATCTTCTTCCATTTCGTTAAAGAGAGGATTTTTATTACTGGAGTTGAAATTATCTTCAAATTCAAAAAGAGAGTTTGAATAAATCCGAAAATTTTCTTCTTGAACATCCTTCTTAAGAATTGAATCGTCATTACTAGAAGTTAAGTCATCCTTAGGTTCGACAAGAGAATTTGAGAAAATCATGTTATCATCGCAAAAAGTCAAATCACATCCATTGTTATTGTCGAGGAAATCCTCGGACTCTCTTAGGATTGGGACAATTTATTCAACACGAGAAGTGCTAAAGTGCTCGTCCCCTATTATGAGAGAGTCCTTGGGCCCAATGGATATGATTGTAAAAACCGAAGAAACTTGAGATGTTTTATCCAAAAAAATGCTCTCTTTTTGAATAACTCTAAAATTCTTCAAACATGCTGTAAAATAAGCTTGACGTTTAGCTTTTGCTTCGGTGATTTTCTTTACTTCCTGCTCTTTCTTTTCATTGTCGTCATCTCCCGGTGGAGGTGAACAAACTGGAGTAGGTTCGTCGGTTGTTTGTTCAAAAAGGGATTTGTTAGTCTCGAAAGATTCGGGGCTAGGATTAGAAAGAGAAGTGGTGATGCCACTTGAGAAATTATTTGTTTCTTCCAATCCATCCTTGCATGTGTCATTAACCAATTTAATTGACTCGTTTGTATGTTTTTGAGGATGTTTTGAAACGCCGTCGACATGAAAAAATATTTGTTCATTTCCGTCCCTTAAGATAAGTCCGCCTTCATACACATCGATTAAAGTATGACTGGTTCTCAAAAATGATCTCCCGAGTATAAAAGGTACTCATTGATCTGCATTGAAATTGACAATGACAAAATCGGTGGGAAAATGGAATTTTCCAACTTTAACAAAAACATCTTCGGCGAGACCTTTAGGATGAGTTATGGATCGGTCCGCTAACTCTAAGGTCATTCGAGTCGGTGTAAGTTCAGGCAAAGAAAGTTTTTTCCAAATTGAAAGGGTAATTAGATTTATGCTCGCGCCGAGATCGGCCAAGGCATGGCATATCTCCATTTCTGGGAATTTACAGGGAATAAGAAATTTGCCGGGATCTCCAAGCTTTTCAGGAAGCTTCTTTAGGAGCATCGCCGAGCAATTCTCACTCAACGGAATTTTGGCCAATCCAAGCAACTTTTCTTTATTTGTAAGCAAATTTTGAATCGTAGGAGCAAATCTTGGCATCAAAAATAAAGCATCCGCAAAACTTATATCAAAATGCAAATCTTTAAACATTTGAAAAATCTTCTCTTGTTGGTACGAAGATTTTTCACGCATCTTTTGATCATTTCGTCATGAAGGATACAGAATATTCGGCTTAGGAAAAGTCTTTGGAACATCGGGTTCCGGAATTGGTTTAGTCTTCGGAACTTCGGGTTCCGAAATCAAAATCGGGATAACCGGGGGTGGGATTTAAGCGGTACTTCCTTGGAAATTAGAGTGCTCCTCATCCGTTGTTTCCTCGGTTTCTTGTTCCACTACCTTTTTAGGGGTAGGAATCGAGGGTCCCTAGTAAGCAACACCACTTCGAGTGGTTATCGCTTTCATCTCACCCTTCAGACTAGGAATTGTGTTACTCGGAAGAGTACCTGGAGTTGAGGCTTGACTTTGAAAGAAACTTCCTAAAATACTCCGCATGTCATCATTCAAATTTTTCCTAAGATTTTCCTCTTGTTTAGTTAACGTGCTTCTTATTTCATTGATTTGACCTTGCATATTTCTTACAATTGATTCATTAGCTTTCATATAACTTGTAATTTCGGATGGAATCCCTTGTTGAAATTGATTATTATGAGCTTGAAAAGGTTGGTTTTGAAATCCTTGATTCGGCACATGATTAACTTATTTTGAAAACCTTGATTTTGATGAAAATTGTTCACCCGATTGAAGTTGTTTCCTTGATTTTGATTTTGATAATTCCTATTTTGACCATTGTTTTGAATCGGAGCAAAACCGGGTGGTGCCATTTGGTTACTAACTCGGTTCGGAGGTCTAGAATTGGTATTTCCTTGATTGAAATTAGCTGCAGCAGCTTGTGAAACGTACTCGATAAGCATAGTCTTCATCATATTCTTAAGTTCAGAAACTTCAGTTGTAAGAGCAGCAACATCGGGTGAAATTCCGGGAGTAGATGAATTCGAACTCACTTTAGCAACGACTGCCTTGTTTCGTGAATTACGAACTTTGGATTTACTCTCGATAATTTTCAAGCATTCACGAGGCATCTTATCCAAAAAGTTTCCACCTGCAGCATAATTCAACGAATCTTGATCATTAGCATTCAAAGCATTGTAAAACGTATCTATGCCAAGAACGCTTCGTATTGTTGACAATGTATCGTTTTCTCGATACTTAACTCGTGGTTACTATGTAACTCTCATAGTTCGAAGTAAGATCCTTGTGCTCTGCGCTCGTCTATCAATGGGATAAATGTTCACTCCAGCTGTGGACGACTCCCAGCCTTAGAATGACGGTAGCAGCACTTTTGTGGTTCTTAGCGAATTAGTGATTAGGTCAATGTCATCACACGGCGGCAGGCGAGAGCGGAGTCAATTCTAACGGTGCAAGATGTCACTGATAGCCATAACTTTAGCTGCCATCTGGCAACTAATTAATGATGGCATTTCCTCAGCTCTGAAAGCACAAGCTGCATCAATGTCAAGTGCTAGTAATCTCAATAAGAACACCGGGATAAGCGGAACTCCAGTAGCAAGAAAAAGAATCAACAATCACAAACGAAAGTTTGATGATAGAAGGAACACCACCAACAACAACAACTATTCCAATAATCGTGACAAAGATAACTACCCCAATGATCGCAACAACAATAACCACTCCAACAATCACATTAACAAAAAATAACTACCCAAATAACCGTAACAATAACAACCGTAACAATTATCACCATCCGCAGCAAAATGGAAGACAGGAAATCTTCAAGGCTAATGGAAACTATGGATATAATGGACCTCGTCCCCTTTGTAGGAAATGTACTCTACATCACACATGATCGTGCACTGTTAGGTGTCAGAATTGCCACAAAGTAGGCCATCAGACTAGAAACTGTAGGAACTAAGAACTTTTGTTTCCAAACATCGCTCTATCTCTCAACCAAATCTCGAGACATGTAACATAAGTATCAACTCTTTTGGTATTATTTGTTGGTGTTCTTTTACCAACTTTGTTAATTTTATTATTTTTGATTTTTTTTATATTTTTATATGATAAATAACTAAAAGAAAAGAAAAATATTTTTTTTACTTTTTAAATTTTATAATTTTTTTGTATTTTTGATTTTTTTAACAAAAACAAAACTTTCGAAAACGAAAGGGTCTTCAAATCACGATCAACAAACTTCAAACGAAAGAATCTTAATCACAAATCCCCAGCAACGACGCCAAAAATTGATTCGTAGAAAATCAACACACGTAATTATAAAATATAATATATAATATGATGGAAAATTACCAAATTACCCTTGAGGACAAAGGTAAAAAGGAAAATCTTCACAAATATATATAATATAATACGTATATTAACCGGGAAGTATAATTCCCGGGTCGTTATTCCCCAACGATTTGTAAAATTGAAACCACGTTTGTTGTTCGGACAATGATTTGAATTGGAAACAAAGATTGATTTGATTTTATACTTCTACAAATTAAAATAAGCAAATGATAACGATTAAATACGAAAGCAAATAACGGGAATTAAAATTTTACGAAAAAACGCAAACGGGAACCCAAAGGGAGTTAAAACCAAAAATTTTCCAAAATTTTAAACCTAAATGAATTTTTCTTTTTAAATAGACTTAATTGACTAAAAGTAAGTTTTAGAACAAACTAGAACAAAAAAGGAGTTGAAATGAGCTTAAAACACGAAAATGTAAACGGGAAGAATTCCTGTTTTTCTTTTAAAAATTAACATTTTGCAATTTTAACCCTACGATAAGCAAAACTAATTTTCCTAGAAACTTTATGATAAAAGAAAATTTTCTAAAAAAGATTTATATTTTTTTTGATTATTTTTCTATTTTTTATGATTTTTTAAAGTTTTTAATAAAAATAAATGTTTAAAAATATTAAACTAATTATAAAATTTCTGAAAAAAATACAGAAAATAGCTTGAACAAATAGAACCTAGGAAAAATAAGCTTGATTACACAGCTTATCGAATAAGCTGTGTAATAAGCTTAAAACAGCTTATAAGCTAAAAGGGAAAAACGTGTATAAGTATTAAATGTTGTAAAGGTATAACGAAAAAGACCCCAGGGCGCGTTGGTAGAGGTGTGTGGTGTGTGTTGTTATAAAAGGGTTGAGGGTGTTGAGGTCGGGGGTTCGAGTCTTGCTCACCCCCGATTTCCACCTTCCCCTTTTTTTTTGAAAACTTATAAAAACAAAGTTTTAGAAAAGCTGAAAATAAGCACTTTTAATAAAAGAAATTTTTTATAAAAAGCCCTAAATAAGCTAGAAAATAGCTGAAAAGCAAACAGAACTACTTAACTTTATTTTGGTTTTTTTAGAAAACTTTATAAGCTACAAATTCTAAAATAAGCTAAAAACAGACCAAATAAGCTATAAGCTACTTAATGACTAAGCTAATAAGCTAAACTAAGCTAGAAATAAGCAAAAAGAATAGGCCAAAAGCTAGAAAATCAAAATAAGCTATTGGAGACTTTTAAACCAAACAGGCCTTTGGGACTGTTTTGAGCTTAATTTTAAGCACTAAAATGGATCCTTACACTTTCTTAAAGTACAGCTAAAAATCTACTTAAATCAATAAGCAAAACATATTTTGAAATCTAATTAAGCAACTAAAAAGTACTAGGAAAAAACTACAGGCTACTGACTTAGTTACTTTTGGTTTTAATGAAAAAACTATATTAAGCAACAAGCCGACTTAATAAGCTAAGAACTAATTTAAACTAACCCAATAAGCTAATTTAAGAACAAATTAAGCAAAAGTTTAAGAAAATAAGCTATAAAAACTGAAATAAGCACTTGATAAAACCTGAGACCCAAACAGTCCCTACAGGGATCTTTGAGCTTATTTTTAATAAGTTCTTGGATCCTTGTGGGGAAATAGCTTATGCAAGCTTATACTACAACTAATAAGCTTCCAAAATCAACTTTTGAAACAAGGTTTGAAACTCAATTGCTTATTACAAAAGCACTTTGAAAACAGACCTAAGGCTCAGATCATGCTGCATTTTATTTTGAAAATGAAAAGACAAAAGCCAATTTTAAAAGCTAAAAACAGATATGTAATTAAGCTATTTAATGATAACTAGCGAAAAACAGGTAAACTATGGACCAAAAACTTCTCAAAGATTGAAAATCTAATCCTAAAACAGCTTATACCCTCTGAATTATTGAATTGAAAATGGCTTTTTTGACTTTTTATAAATCTGATGCAGTTTGCATCTATATGACCAAATTTAAACTAGACTAAATGCAGACATTAAGAGCTAATTCTAAAACTTTTTAAAACACAAACTAAGAGCAAATGTGGCTATGATAATCACTAGATATGAATTTAACTACAAATGTAAAAGTTACTTAGTTTATGAATTTTAACAAACTAATCTTATGAGAACTTATTTTAACCTAATCTAATTTATAAGATCTATTCCAACAAGTTATATGAGATTTTAAACCTACTACCAAAGTTCACAAGGCCTCAAACAGTTTTACCTCATGGGTAAAACTATTGACCCAAACACCCCTTTAAAAGCATTGAAATCCATTTGAGCTTATAAGAACATATTTAATTATAAAAACTTAGATACCATATGACAAACAGATTATAACAACCTTAATAAGAATAAAACTATAAGCAAATAAGCTAAAAACAATAAGCTACAAGCTAAGCTAATATTTTTTTGATTTTTATAGATTTTTAGGACAAATTATAAAAAATTAAGATTGTTAGGATTAATGTTTTCTTAACTTAGTACCGACAGTACAAATAGTTAGTACTGACAGTTATACTTAGTACCGACAGTACAAAGTATTAAGTACTGCTGGTTAGTTAGTACCGTTAGTAGAAAGTTAGTTAGTACCGTTGAGAAGATATTTAAAAGATATTTATGAGATATTTTAGAAAAAGAAATGTAAGCCTATTAGGGTTTCCTTAGTCTATAAAAGGAACCCTAGGCATAGTTAGTATATAACAGTTATACATAGATCATAGAGCATAACAGACGAATACACAAGCTTAGCAGATCATATACAATATCATAGTTAGCAATCTGTAATCCTCAAGAACACTTTAATAAAGTTGTTATTCAGATTGTTCATTGTTCTTCTTAGTACCTGTGTTAAGATTCCGCATTAACACATAGTATTCATACTCATTGTTTCTACATAGTCGTTTGTATTTATACATCTTGGCTATCATCCTTTATAGGCTGCAAAGATCCATTCAGTTTACATAGGACCTACAAGTGGTATCAGAGCGCCGAACAACTTGGCATCTGGCTTGGATAATTATAGGTACCAAGATGTGATGGCATTGGTGTTTCAAAATTTGGCGTACCCATTTTTTAAAGATAAGAAGGAGTCTCTTAGGCACCATCAAAGAATGAGTTGTTTGCATGAGTCTGAAAAGTAGACGGACCACCCTGTGGAAAACCATAAATACAAAATTATAATATTTAATTACTTTTCCTTAACAAGGAAAAAAGCTATCATTATTAAATCCACAAAAATTATTGTTATCCCACTTGTTTAATCCATTACACAACAATAATCTATACCAAGATGCTAGAAAGTAAGAAATCTTAGAGAGAGAAACAAGAAAATACCATTGACGAAGAAATAGTTGGCAAGAGAAGAGAAAGAAAAGCTAGGCACACCTTGCTAATGGCCATACTAAGATCATCTAGCTAAATTCCATAAGATGACTGATGCAAGAAAATGTGGTGGAATGCCATCAAAATCTAGATTTGGTGGAAATGTATGATCCAAAAAAGATGCAGACAGGTACTTCTTGAGCTAACAGTTTGAAGGATTACACTGTATCAACACAGAATGGGATTCACAAGGCTATGAGTGATTCCAAAGTCTTCTCAGTCCGTTAGAGATTCATGGAGCAGGGTGTATCTACTGAAGACTGCAAATCAAAAATTTTCTAAGATCCTCTACCTTCTGCCTGGTTACAAGTTTCATTCAATTATGAGGAACAAAACAGGTTTATGGACAGTCTCAGTTTTGATGACTTGTACAAACAATCTAGGAGTCTTTGATATGATGTAAAGGCTCCTACTGCATCTTCTTCCAACTTTGCAATATGTAGCATTTGTTTCTGAAAACAACACAACAGTAATAATGTTGTTAGTACCGTTATGGTGTTTACCAATAGTTCTGGTCTTAATTCAAAGCTTTGAAAACATACTATCATCATATTCCTTGACTTTACAAGTTAATCAAGTTAGTCCTCAACTGGATCTGGAGGACTAAGACAGTGTTAATGAATATGTCCTTGAAGAATTGGACTTTTCCATTAAAATGGCAAGTGGCAATGATCTCCATGAGAATAAAAGAAGTTTCCTACAAGAAGAATGGTAGAAAGCTACAAGTTTGATGCAAAAGGAAACCTGTTGGTTTTGATTAAAACAAAGTGGAATGCTTCAAATGCACAAAAAACGGAGCATTTTGTCAGAGAGTGCTAGAACAAAGGAAGATAACAGGAGGAGGGGGATGGATGGAATCCTGGAAATAAAGATGGAGAGCAGAAACTGGAAGAAAGAAGAGTTAAAGGCATTGGTGGACAGATGATGAGAATGTTGTGACTGACAACTCATTCAGAAGATGATGAAAATTATGCTTTCATGGCTTTGCACAGCTCTGGATCAGTCTCACAGGTAAATTCCTGTTTCAAATGAGTGTAAAGTGTTTATTCTTAAATCTTTGCAAATATTTTATGATGCTCAAGAGAGCAAATTAGTGATGCTTAGCGTAGAAATAAAGGCCTTACTCAATGACTTAAGATAAGTTGAGCACGGTTAGTTGGCCACATCAAAAGGTCAACTTTGGTATGAACAAAAAATCAAATTTATGAAAATAGATTTAGATGATAAGACAGATGTTCTCAAATACCATAAGAAATTGTTGGCTAAAGCTCAAAAAGAAAAGATGATTTAGTAAGTAATAGTAGGACAAATGGACTCTTTCTTAAAAAAATCTTGGTAAAATTTGTAATATTATCCTATGGTGCCTATAGTGATAAATTTAGGCTGCGGGTATGGTGATTACAGATATGTGGGATTTTGAGTTTATTGAAAAATGATCGTTTTTCAAAGTGTCTTTTAAGAGCAATAAAAGTTGATTTTGAAATCCACCTTTGCATAAAAGGCTTATTAAAACATGTGAAATGCAAGCAATACCCCCACCCATGACAGGGAATTATTTGCCCTCTGGACCTGATATTGAAATAGATGACTCACAATATACATATGGTCCACAAAAGACTCAACCAAGTGAATCTGAATCCCAACAAATGAACTTGATACCTTGTAACTCTAACATTTAGTATAGAACGTCTGAAATTAGTGTCTGAAACCAGTTGGTCAATGAATCAAATATAGAAGTTCAACCTAAGGTATGGTCTGATGCTCCTTATCTTTGAGGAGTTATGAATCAGATAGTGATGATGAGTATGAGTCGTGTACAAACAAAAAGGACTTGATACACCTAGTTTTGGACTAAAAAGCAAGTAAAAACACCTAAGTGGAAAATGTTAAGAATTCAGTCCTACACATAGTACAATGACCTATGGTTAACAACAAAGTATTGCGGGCTGGGTTTACTGAAAGAGCATGTTTTGTTTGTGGAAGTTTTAGTCATTTAATAAGAGATTGTGATTATCATGTAAAATTGGCTAACAAAGTTAACTAAACAATACAAAATCATGTCTAAGGTAAAGGTCACCAGGGGAGAGGAAACAAACATGTGAACAATTGTTCTAAGCGGTAAATAAACAAAATCAAATATGTACCTTTTAGAAGTACAAACCAAGAACTGGTAATAATAGGTTAAATTCTGCTAAAAACTGAGCAGTACTAACATTTTAGTCTGCTAGCCGAAAAATTAACAGACAGACATTAATACTAGTCTGCTCTGAATGTTAATACTGTTAAGCCCATTTGTGATTGGTGTTAGACCAGACAAAAAAATATTTTCACAAAACTCATTCACCATCTTCAAGGCCTGTCAAAAGAACAACAGTACTAAGAACAAATTTTCAACCAAAAAGTTATACTGCTACAGGTAAAAGAAGTTAGTCTGTTGGGGAAAAAGGGACATCTGCTGTTATGGTCCTCAGCAGGTTGGTAAATGGAAACACCAGGAGACAACTAAATATTCTCTCCAAATACAATGGTGGATCTAGTCGTAGAAATTATTCAAATTTCAAAGATCCACAAGGAGACAGACTCAGAGCCCAAACAGGCTTGGGTCCCTTAGAGAAAGTTTAATCTCTTTCTTTTAAAATGTGCAGGATTATTCCTTATAGAACTCTAAAGAATTAAAGGAATTATTGTATAGTGGGATGTTCCGGAGGCACATGACAGGGATACAAGGCTCTTACCTTGCTGACTTCAAAGACTTTAATGGTGCCTGTTGCCTTGGAGGTAATAAAGGCTATTTTACTGGTAAAGGGATATAAAAACTGGTAAGTTAGATTTGAGTATTTAAGCTTTTGGAAAGAACATTCAGCATTTCAATCTCTTTTGTGTGTCATAAATGGTGTGACAAAAAGAAAAGGTTCTGTTACTGAATTCTTAATGTACTTGTTTTGTCTTCTTGATTTTAAGTTACTTGCTGAAAAATCAATATTACTTAATTCCCCAGTAAAATCTATTTGTCTAGTTTCAATTTTAGAGAACATGTTCATTTAGGAGGTTTGGCTTGTTTAATTGCTAAGGCTACAACTGATGAATCTAATATATGGTTGGAGGTGGGTCTTGTTAATTTCAAAAACCTAAACAGGACTTGTGAAGGGAAAACCTTGTAGAGGGTTTACCTACAAGCTTTTTCTAAATGACCACACTTTGTGTTGCTTGTCAGAAAAGAATGCAACACAATGTTCTTGTAAGCCAAGTTAGTTAGTCTATTAGTAACACCCTACAACTTCTTCTTATGTACTTGTTTGGCCCTACATCTGTAAGGAGTTATAAACCATAAGACCTATTGTTATGGTTATCACAATGATGATTTTAGCAGGATTTAGTTGGACATTTTTCTTAAGAAATAAGGATGGAATAGTGCATCCTTAAGACTTTATAAGTCAAATAGAGAACCAATTGAATCAATAAGGTTAAGACTTTAGATGGTGATAATGAAAGAATTAAAAACAGGGATGTTATTGAAATTATGTGGTGTTAATAGGGTATCACGAGGGAATACAACAATGCCAAAACTCCCACAACGAATGGAGTTGCTGAGAGAAAGAACAGGACCCTTATTGATGGCAGCAAGGACCATGCTTGGCAGATTCATTTTTACTAACACTTTTAGGTCTGAAAGCAGTTAGTACTGCTTGTTATGTTTCTAAACAGGGTATTAGTAACAAAGCATCATAATAAGACACTTATGAACTTAAACTGGTACAGACAACAATTATAGATATATAGACCTTTTGGGTGACATGTGGACATTCCTTAAACACCATAGACCCACTTGGGCAAGTTTGTTGGAGCATCTGATGATGGATTTTTGGTTTGGGTCATTCTTACAAAAGCAAGGCTTTTAGAGTTTACAATTTAGTATCCATAAGAGTTGAGAAAACGCTGCACTATAAACTTATATTGAGAACAAACCTATGTTGCCAGGAAAGGACCACTTGGCTTTTGACCTTGATTATGGACTGATTTTATGAACTATATTCTCTTAGATCAGAGAATCAAGCTAAACCTTCATTGCAGAGTCAAAAGAATCTAACAAATACAGCACAAAGGACAAAATAATTGCTGGGGATTCTGAAAAAGAAGAGGATATCTGTTCAAGACTGCTTTGAACTCGCCAATATGGCATTCCTTATTCATTCCACAAACTTCATTGCTTCAAAATCAGTTAATAAAGAGAGGGGTCCAAGAGAGAAGAACATGTCTTTTCTGGATGAATCTTGCAAGACTTCTCACAGGCAAGAAAGGGAAGCTAATGAGGAAAGCTGTTGAAGCTCTTAGAATGTTTCTTGAACAAGAAAATTGAGAACTTGGGGGGGGTTACTCAGGCAGGAGATGATAAAGTAGCAGTTACTAACATTTTTAGTATGTTGCACAAAAGCTTAAGCTAGAGGTACCTAAAATTGTTAATACTGTTAGCATACCAGTTAGTACTGCCAGTTCTAATGAGGGACTATCTCTTTCTGACACAACCAATTCCCAAGAAGATGACTTTGAAATACCTCCACTTAAGGAATTTCATGAAAAATACTTATGATGGTATCCTTTTACAACATTCAATCTTATGGATGATGAGAGGTTGCAGAGGCTGGACTCACAACTTGGAACAGTTGTGAATGTTAGTCCTATTCCCACATCAAGGAATTAATCCCCCTAATTCCTTTCAGCACTTATTCTTAAGGAGATCCAAATCTAGCAGTACAAACAACTAGCAAAGTAAATGAAGTTCTGAAGCTCATGCTTTTGTTAGTTATGTTCCAAAAGAAAGGAGAAACAATCATAAGACTTTATCATTGTTTTATTTGCTTGTTTTCTATCTCAACATGAAAACCCAAGAAGATTTCAGAAGCTCTTGAGATGTAAGCTGGGTTGATGCTTTGCAAAGAAGATTTGTTGCACACGTTTGTGAGTCAAACAAGTTGGATCCTAGTAGATTTGCTTATGGGAATAAAAGGCTATTAGTACAAGTGGGTGTACCGAATTAAGAAGAATGAAAGAGGAGTGGTTGTCCAGGAACAAAAGCTAGAATTGGTTGCTCAGGTGACACAAGGCAAAGGGAAGGAATGACTTGATGAAGTTTTTGCTCCTGTGCAAGGCTTGAAGCCCATAAGGATCTTTTTAGCATTTGCTCGTATATGGGCTTATGAGTTCTATCAGTATGATGTGAAAAGTGCAATTTCTCTATGGCAGATTGATGAAGAGGTATATGTGTCTTCAACCACCAGGTTTTCTTCAAAGATCCTAAGTGTCCCCCACCATGAGAAAGTCTAACAAAGGGTTTTAATTTAAAGCTCTGTTTGGGTTACATCAAGCTCATAGAGCATGGTCATGCTAATTTATCCACTTTCTTTGTTGATGAATGGTTAAAGAAGAGGGGACAATTTGACAAAAACTCTCTTCTAAAGAAGGACAAACATGATATTATTTTTAGTTCAGTCTATTGTGGATGATATCATCTTTGTCTACAAAGAAGTCTTTGGTCCTTTTGTGTGATGAGTTTGAGGCATGATGAAGAGTAGATTTCAGATGAGTTCAATGGGAGAGCTCACTTTCTTTCTTGGCCTACAAGTCAAACAGAAACCAGATGGTATATTTATTAGCCAGGATAAGTATGTTGCTGAAATCCTGAAGAAGTTTGACTTTGCAAGTGTTAAGGACTGCCAGTACACCAATTGAGACTCAGAAGCCTTTAGTCAATGGTGAGGAAGCCTTAGAGTGATGTTGATGTCATCTCTATAGGTCAATGGATTTGGCTCATTAATGTATGTGACTGCTTCTAGGACCTGACATTGTTTGCAGGTCTGTGCTTGTTCTAGGTTTCAAGTCACTCCAAAGACCTCTCATTTAAGTGCTGTCAAAAGAATTTTTAGGTACCTAAAGGGCAAACCCAAACTGGGCCTTTGGTATCCTAGAGTGTCTTCATTTGACTTGGAATCCTACTCAGATAGTGATTATGCTGGAGCAAATCTTGACAGGAAATCCACAACAGGAGGTTGTCAATTTCTTGCAGGAGCTCATTACTTGGCAATGCAAAAAAGCAAACATTGTGGCCACTTTACGTAAGAGCTGAATATGTTGCTGCTGCAAGCTGCTGTGGGCAAGTTTTATGGATTCAAAATCAAATGTTAGACTATGGGTTCAACTTCATGAACACAAAGATCTACATTGATAATGAAAGCACCATTTGCATTGTAAAGAATCCAGTATATCATTCAAAGACAAAGCATATTGCTATTAGGCACAATTCATTCGAGTTGGCATTATGAGAAGAAAACTCTACAGCGTGCTTAAGATCCACACTAATGACAATGTACCTGATCTATATACCAAGGCATTTGATGTTGTCGATTTCAGTTCTTGGTGTGTTTCTCATTGGGATGGATTATAATCCCATAAGGCTACATTGGTTAAAGGGGATGGCAATATGAGTAATTGTCTATATAACCACTTCTCATCTCCTGAACATCTATCTCTCTCACACGACAGTTTCACATCCCAAAACACACTCACATAACTAGTTATGAGCACTACTCAACGTGAACTAATTTTTACTTTTAGTGGGTCATATGTGGATGAAAGAGGTAAAACACACCATGGCAAATCAAACTTGTTCCAAGAAACCCTCTAAACCTTATGCTTCCACCTTTCCTAACAACAACTGATGTTAAGCATTGTCTGACTGTTGGGTATACGGTTTGTGATACTTTGTGACTTTCTGAAGCAGTTTGGAAATATCATGTTTGCATTACAGAAAGAGTTGGCCATTGTTCATGAGTAGAAGGTTGCTCAAGTTGTTTTCGTGATAGGAATAGGTGTAAGAATTTCTTGTGAAGATTTGAAGATACATGAGATATGGAGGACATCCAAAGAGTATTTGCTCAGGTGTGGTTCGACCCTCCCAAGAGACGGGGTCTATGTCATGTTCTGACAACAAAGGGGATGAGTTACCATTGGTGCGGAGTGTGTCCAGGTAAAATGGGTTATGTATATAATGATGGTAGAGGGGAGGTTGGTTCGCTTACACCCTGATAGTGATTCATGAGTTAGATGGGTAGGTAGGTGGTGGGAGTCTACCATTTTTTATGTTGTATGGATACATATTAACTAGAAGTAATGCTTGTCAACGCTTTAAGAAGATTTAGAGAGTCACTGAGAGGAGTTACTGATGGTGCTGAAGCATTCCTGATACTTACATTGTTCATTCTTTGTTTGGTCAAGTTCTAGTATCCGACCATGCAAAGTGGTACCGCTGGGCAAAGTTTGTTACGCTAAACGTGTCATTGGAGAAAATTACGCCAAAGGTACAAAGTGTATTTGGAAACGTTTTCTTTAAAATTAGTCTCCAAACCTATAAGAATCCATCTCTATTGCACACTTATCGGCATAATCTACTCCAGAAATGACATTCTTTCTTTACAGCCATAATCTCTTCTTGACGACGATTCACTTTCTAAACACATGGCTGCTTTGAGTACTGTCCTAAGCACAAATGTTCGGCATACTTGAAAAGACTGAGGAATGGGTTGGGAAGTTATTCTGAAGTCATTGATTTTATTGGAGAAGTTATATGTATATGCGCTCACTGTAAGTCCTGTTGTTTTCGACCACATGCGTTTGAACTTTTTGGACGTCTGCTTATGTCCAAAACAACTCTACAATGTTTGGCACATTACTGCCAAAGTAGCAGCTGGCACAGTTTGTGTCTATCTCTGAGGAATCTTATCGAACTGAATCTTATTTTTTGATGAGCAGATGGGGATAGACTCATTACTCAAAAATCAAGTATCTTTGATGCTATTCAGCTTATGGGATATGACAAGGGGATTTAAATGTGTTAACATTTAATATGCTTTATTTTCACCCCATTGGTGGTTTTTATTTCACACAATCTAATCATTGTTTAAGTTCCAAATTACCTCTTGGGATCAAGTTCCTACAAATATTACCACTAGCTGTATTTGTTTAAAGCTAAATCAAAGTATAATTTTTCCAAATTAATTTTTTGATGGTATGCTTAGACATCTAGAGGCTAAGAAGAAGTTTGTCATGTATCCTCATTTTATTTCTATATTTTTTAGGGTAGACAATTAGCTAATACTAACTGTACTTTAGTCACTTTCTGTAAATAGTTTAACTGGTTAAAGTTTTTTTATTTTAAGATTAAGAAGGCAAAACATTATCAGGAAAAGTTACACCTTTGTTTGTACTATGTTGGTCCAACAAAATCTGTTGAGGGTGCTTCCTCAGAAAGGACTATCTGAATGAACAACATCACCCTCTCCTGCTATACTTGTGAAGTCCACCAAAATGGAGGTCATTGCTGACTCATCCTTCCTAGCTCAAACCAAAGTGAGGTACCTTTTGAGCAACAATCCTGACCATTTCCCCAGACCTTCTCACAACACCTTCTCCATCCTATTGTTCCTGATTCAATCCAGAACCTCACTAGTTAGGAATCTTGGAGATCATTCATCCAAAGATTTACATCCCTTCAGGGGAATGAGGATGACATGACTCTCCAAAAATGTCTTATTGATCTTTGTATCCTCTTTATGTCAAACAGGTTTTTTGATTCAAGCCAAGGTAATTAAACTCTTGAGTGCTAAGTCACAAAGCTTCAAGATGCAAGCTAAAACCTGTCATAAACATCATAAAGCATATCTGAAGAGTCTCTCATTGCAGCAAAGATTCCCAAGGAAGAGCTTCTCAAAGAAGCATAGGGTGCACAAAGAGTATGTATCCAAACAAGGGAGGAAGAAAGCAAAAGGAGAATCATCAGTTCAAAGAAATCCTCTGTTTGATGTATTTGCCTGACAGAAAATGATAACATGGAAACTGAAAATGCTCAAAGTGAAGGGGGACAAAAGAAATGGTGGATGAAGTCAAGGAGTTTGATGAAGATAGACTTAGTACTGAAGATTGGAGTTTAGTACTGACAAGAAGGAGTAGTCCGAATTTGAAAGTTAAACTGACAGACCAAAAGTTAGTACTGACGGATCCAAAGTTAGTACTGATGAACAAGTTTAAGGTACTGAAGAGCAAAGAGAAGGTACTGAAGATCAAACTAAGGAAGAAATTACTTCTAAAGCCTCTCAAACATCCACTCAAACACCCACTTTAATGATATTTGGTGATGATGAAATAATAGCTACACTTCTCCTCAACATGAGTCAAGCCAAAGCTGCTTTCTAAAGAAACGAGGAAAGGTGTAGAGTTGAAAGGATGTTGAAGAAATGATTGACCTAGGCCGTACTTCTACAAGATTCACTTCTCACATTAAAGCCTCTTCCAAAGATTGATCACAAAGACAAAGGGAGAAGAGATTGAAGAGGAGGGATGAATCTGAAAGTAGAATGATGATGATATTCTCAACTGTGAAGAAATTCAAACAGCTTGAGAGTGATGAAGAAAATGGCTAGGAAATTCAAGATGAATGGAAGCATGAAGAAGTAGAAGTAAGAAAACAAGATTGCTGAAGAAAAAGCAAACAAATGAACTCTCATTAAAAACTTTGGATGATATAAAGGCAAGAATTAAGGCAGACAAAAATCTTGCTGAGAAGCTTCAAGAGCAAGATAAGAGGCAGTTCACAATAGAGAAGAGCATGTTCCTTCATGATACAATTGCGTACTCAGAGTAGAGAAATTCCTTGCTCGACAAGATCAGATGGCCATTAGAAATAGACCTCAAACCAAGAATCAATTAAGAAATCAGATGATGACTTACTTAAGGCATGTAGGAAACTTCAACATTCTGAGTTTGAAGAGTAAGAAGTTTGAAGACAATACAGGCAATGTATGAAAAAATAAAAGGTCAGATGAAGTATTTCATTGCTATTGGGTCTGTTGTCAGTGATAGGATGATCTATAAAATGGAATAAGAAGATTCCTCAAAGGAGGAAGAGATAAAGTAGGAATCTAAGAAGAAAGTCAAAAGAAGAGGATAAGGAGAAGGAGTATACAAGAAAGGAGAAAGACGGTACAGCGGAAGAAAAGATTGAAGTCAAGAAAAGATTAGATTCATACAAGTTACTTCTACATGTGACCATCTGACATTGTGAGAGGATTGTTAGAGCTGAGTTTGTGCTTGACAATAGCTACAGATGAGGACTAGGACAGTTGATTATGATATTATTGACAAGAAGTATCCAATCATTGACTGGAAAGACTTGAGAATCTGGCACTAATACCACAATTTGATGGTCTAAAAGATCAGAGGGAGATTAATAGGAATGTGGTCAAACAAGAAGTAATGGTCAAAAGAGATCCATCAGCACATTGATACTACCAGAACTAACTAATACTACCAGACTTAACTGTTATACTACCAGTATTAAGTCTTTTACAATATATTTCCCAACACAGCTCAAACTTCTAGTATTACCAAACTTAGTACTGGTAGGTCATCTGTTAGTACTGCTACCATGCCATATGTTAGTGCTGCTAGTACTTCTACATGTGCAAATGCTGGTGAATCATCATTTGTCTATCTTGGAGGAAAAATACCTATTGATGCATCTAGTCTCCCTAATGCTGATTTACCCATTGATCCAAATATGCCTGATTTGGAAGATGATTCTGATGCATTTTCAAGTGATGGCATATTTCAATAATATGGATGACACCATTAATGTCAGTCCTATTCCCATACTCAAAATTCATAAAAATCATCCAAAAGATCAAATTCTAGGAGATCCTAAGTCAGCAATTCAAACAAGAGGAAAGATTCAAAAGGCTTCTTCAGCACAACAAGCATTGGTGAGCTACATCTCCAAACAAAATAGAACTAATCACAAAGATCATCAGAATTGTTTGTTAGCATGCTTTCTCTCCTAAGAAGAACCCAAGAACATATCACAAGCCTTACAAGATGAAAGCTGGGTTGAAGCAATGCAAGAGGAATTGATGCAGTTCAAATTATAGAAGGTTTGGATACTTGTTGATTTGCCATATGGGAAAAGGGCAATTGGTACAAAGTGGGGTCTTTAAGAATAAAAGGGATGAGAGAAGTATTGTTGTAAAAAACAAAGCCAGGCTTGTAGCACTAGGGTTTAGATAGGAGGAAGGAATAGATTATGATGAGGTTTTTGCACATGTTGCCAGGATAGAGGCAATCAGGTTATTTTTAGCCTTTGCATCATACATGGGATTTACTGTCTACCAAATGGATGTTAAAAGTGCATTTCTCTATGGCACTATTGAAGAGGAGGTGTATGTCCATCAACCTCCAGGCTTTGTTGATCCTGCTCATCCAAACAAAGTCTATAAGGTGATTAAAGCTCTTTATGGTCTACATCAAGCTCCTAGAGCTTGGTATGAGACACTTTCTTCTTTTCTGTTGGAAAATGGTTTCAGGAGAGGTATCATAGACAAAACATTGTTTATTATGAAGAAAAAGAGTGATATTATGTTAGTCCAAGTGTATGTGGATGACATTATTTTTGGTTCTACAAAGAAGTCTATGTGTACAGAGTTTGAAGACTGTATGCACAAAAGATTCCAAATGAGCTCCATGGGTGAACTCACTTTCTTTTTGGGACTTCAAGTGAAGCAACAACCTGATGGAATCTTTATTAGTCAGGATAAGTATGTAGCTGACATCCTTAAGAAGTTTGATTTTTGGTCCATCAGAACAGCTACTACTCCTATTGAGTCTAATAAGCCATTGGTCAAGGATGAAGATGGTGAAGATGTAGATGTACATGTCTACAGATCTATGATTGGCTCTCTAATGTATTTAACTGCATCAAGGCCAGACATCATGTTTGCTGTCTGTGCCTGTGCTAGGTTTCAAGTCACACCAAAAGCTTCACACTTAAATGCAGTAAAAAGGATTTTTAGGTACCTCAAACATCAACCCAAATTAGGTTTATGGTATCCTAGGGATTCACCTTTTGAACTAGAAGCTTTCTCAGATAGTGATTATGGAGGAGCCAGTCTTGATAGAAAATCAACAACAAGTGGCTGTCAATTTCTTGGTAGAAGATTGATATCTTGGCAATGCAAGAAGCAGACTATTGTGGCAAATTCTACTACTGAGGCAGAATATGTTGCAGCTGCTAACTGTTGTGGGCAAGTATTATGGATACAGAATCAGATGATGGATTATGGTTTCAATTTCATGAACACCAAAATCCATATTGATAATGAGAGCACTATAAGTGTTATCAAGAATCCTGTTGCTCATTCTAGGACCAAACATATTGAGATTCGATTTCATTTTATAAGAGATTGCTATGAGAAAAGACTGATAGAAGTTATCAAGATTCACACTGATCATAATGTTACAGACCTTCTCACCAAAGGATTTGATGTCACAAGATTTAACTTTTTGGTGGTTAGCATTGGATTATTGAATCTGTAGCTACAATTAAGGGGAGGCCAGATGATTTGTTGTACAGTTTGTATGAAATATTTTAAGCAGAGGGATTTTGACCATAGTGATGAATTTCATGGAGTTGTTTGGGTTTTAGAGAGTCATTGGAAAGAGATATAGATGGTACTGAAGAATTCTTAGTGCCAGACTTGTTTATTGTTTGGTTGACAAAAGTTAGTACCGACAGTGCAAAGTTAGTACCGCTGGGCAAAGATAGTACCGCTATAAAGCCGTTGGAGAAAATACCACCAAGGGTCTAAAGTGTAAATTGTAATGGTTTCTTTGCTTTAGGGTTTGTCCAACCTATATAAACCCATCTCAATTGCACAATTTACTCATGTAATCTCTCTTAATCGCTCTCTTCTAACAAACCCTAATCTTTTAATCACCGACGATCATAAATTCTACACATATGGTTGTTCTTGAATCTTGTGCTAAACACAACATGGTCGCTTACTTGGAAAAGACTAATGGGAATACATATTTTCATAAGATTATAAACTTTCTTACACGAAGCTCCATTCACTATGCTCTCACTGTAAGTCCTGTAGTCTCTACTACATTTGTAGAACAGTTTTGGATGTCTGCTAAATCCAAAATAATCAACAATGTTCGGTGTATTACTGCCAAAGTAGCTGGCAAGCCTGTGAATATCTTAGAGGCATCAATAAGAAGTGATCTTCTTTTTGATGATGCTGATGGGATAGATTCTTTGCATAATCAGGCTATATTATTTGATGATATTCGGCTAATGGGGCATGAGGGGGACCTAACTGTTTTAACTTTTAACAAAGCCATGTTTTCACCCCGGTGAAGATTTCTTTTTCATACTATGAATCACTACATTAATTCTAAAAGTACTTCTTGGGATCAAATTCCTACTAATATTGCCACAGCAGTGATTTGCTTAGCCACTAATCAGAAATATAATTTTTCTAAACTAATTTTTGATGGTATGATGAGGCATTTGGATGCAAAGAAGAAGTTTGTCATGTACCCAAGGTTTATTCTAGTCTTTTTGGATAAACAACTAAAAAATGTGGCTGTGCCTTTAGACCACTTCTCTATTAATGCTTTGACTAGTAAAGTTTTCTCTTTTATGGTTAAAAAGGGAAAACATTTTTTAGGTAATGTCACGCCTTTGTTTAAATCTATGTTGGTTTAACCAACTGAGGATGAGGGTGAAACTTCAGAACGACAATCTGAACCTCAACTTACACCCTCTCTTCCCCACCCAAGTGCAGACCAACATGAGACACAGCCTGACCCATCTCCCATACCTTCACCTACTATTCCTATTCCTGATTCCATTCCAGAGGGTTCTGGTGGGAATCATGGAGGTCAGTCATCCAGTGATAGATCCTTATCAGGAAATGAGGATGGCCTGACACTCCTAAGTGTATATGATCTTTGTGTGTCTTTATGTAAACACGTCACAGATCAAGCCAAAGAAATTAAACACTTGAAGACACAGATCAAGAAGCTTAAAAAGAAAGCGAAACCTGTTATTACACATCACAAAGATTGGATGAAGAGTGTATCCATGAAGCAAAGATTGGCAGGAAAGAAATCATTAAAGAAAAAGTAGATGCAAAAGGAGTCTGTATCCAAAAAAGGGAGGAAACCTGCCAAATCTGAACCTACAGTGCATAAAGATCTATCTTTTGATGATCTTAATGATGTGGATATTAATAATGCAATGGATTATATGGAGACAGATGCTTACATGCAAAAGGGAGTTAGTTCTGAAGATCAAGTTAGTACCGTCAAGCCAGATGAAGGTATTGACAAGCCAAAAGTTAGTACTAACAAGCCTGAAGTTAGTACCGCTAAGCCGAAAGAAGTAGAAGTTAGTACCGACAAGCTTGATGAAGGTACTGCTGAGCCAAAAGATGGAACTTTAGATGAAAGTACTACTCCTACAACTGTTTTTAGAGACGCTGAGACCATTGCTGAGTTTTTGCTATCTATAAGCTAAACTAAGGCTAAACAAAAAGGTGTTGAGATCAAAGATGTTAAAGATTCAGATAGACCAAGGGCTACATCAACAAGATCAGTACTTACATTGAAGCCTCTTCCTAAAATTGATCCTAAAGACAAAGGCAAGAAAGTACTTGAGGAAGAAGTTGAGTCAGATGCTGAGTCAGAAGGAGTTGATGAAGCAAAAAAGAAAGTTTGATCAGCTTGCTAAGGATGAAGAAATAGCCAGAAAAGTGCAAGAGGATTAGGAAGCAGAAGAGGAGATGAAAAAGTTAGCTGAGGAAGAAGCTACAAAGGCTGCTCTTTTACAAGATTTTGATGATATTCAGGCTGGAATTGAAGCTGATAGATTTCTAGCTGCAAGGTTTCAAGAGGAAGAAAGAGAAACGTTTACAGTTGAAGAGAGAGACAAATTTCTTTATGATACTATTGCTGCTCAAAGGAGGTTCCTTGCTCAACAAAGAGCTACTGCAATGAGAAGCAGACCACCAACAAGAACTCAGCTAAGAAACAAATGATGACCTATCTGAAGCATGTAGGAGGAAAGAAGAATGTTGATTTAAAGAATAAGAACTTTGAAGAAATACAAGTTCTATATAAAAAGGTTAAAAGGTCTGATAAAGACTTTATTGCTATTGGTTCTGCTAAGGATGAGAGACATATTAAGGAGATGAATGCAGAATCTAAAGACCCTAGAAAAGAAAGAGAATTAAAGAAGAGGTTGTTAATATAAAACTCCAAGGGAAGAAGACACAGCAAAGGTACCTACTGAACAAGAAGTGACAGAGCAGGGTACAAAGAAAAGAAAGAGTGGTCATGTGAAGATGATTGCTAGGAAAAGGCCAAGACCACAGCCAGATGATGATAGTGATGATGAACACAGAAAATGTCTAAGGATTGTTACATTTGATAGTACCTTAGATAGTGAGATTATGGAGACAAAAATCTTTGTTTCTAAGTTTGCACAAGGTTTATCATCACCAGATTGGGATTACCTGTTGTCTCCAAGTTAATGGGCACATTAGGGCATTTACCAATATAATGAGGTACTAACATATTTTTTATAGGCAAGGATTTGGAAGGATATTGTTCATTTAAAATATTTGGTGATGAAACAGTACGCAGAAATCACACCAGAATATTGAGTTGATTCTTTAGGGAACTTGAAGATTATGAAGAATCCTTAACAGAAGAAAATGATCAAGGTGATTGCCTGGAACAATTCAACAAAGATTGAGAGATTGTACAGTTGGAGACTGGGTATGAAGCTTGTAGAGTTTGCATACTAGAGCTTAAGGATGGGATAAGCCATCTACAATGCTAGTTATAAAGAAGGAACCCACTCTCATAAGGAATGTTTGCAAAAATGCTTGATTTGGGATTGGATGTTGAAGGAGGAAGTAACCTACTGCCTGCAGCTACATTTAGTAATATTCATTAGCAGCAGCTTAATAAATAGTAATGTTCGGGATGGAAGTGAGAAGGGTTTGGGTGTTGGCTAACCACCACACAACAAATGGTCTTCAATTCACCATGTCTAACAGACATCAAGAATTGACTAGTCCAGAAGCAAACGGATTCTGGTAAAGACTTCTCAAATCCGTTTATGGTTGACAATTTACCAAAAATTATATGGTTCTCAACTCACCTTGCTTCACAGTGAAGAGTTGGCTAGTCCAGGATCAAACAGTTCCTGGTAAAGACTAATCAAATCTGTTGATAGCTGATAGTTTGCTAAAAACTATATGGTTATCAGTGCACCATGTTATGGCAATGAAGCATTGACTAGTCCAAAAGCAAACGGCTTTTGGTAAAGACAAATCAAATCCGTTGATAGTTGATAGTTTACTTAAAACTATAAGGTTATCAATTCACCTTGTTGTTTACAATGAAGAATTGGCTATCCTAGAGCAAACGGCTACTGGTAAAGGAATATCAAATCCGTTAATGGCTGGTAGTTTGCCAAAAACTACAAAGCCAACTTAGTTGGATGTTGCTGTGTTGCTGAGAAGATATGTTGCTGATAAAAATGGATAGCTGAAGATGTCAAAATTATCAAAGATCAGATCAAGATTTGACAGAGTGTTTGGATACATCCTCCTGGTCTAGCAATGATGTTTACACTAAAGAAACAAAAGTTTAAACAAGTTCCACATCATGTTTAGGGGAGGGATTGTTAGGATTAAGCATTCCTGACTTAGTACCTTTAGTTATATTAGTCATTTTGTTAAGTACCGCTAGTTGTAATTTGTACTGACATACAAAAATGTTAGTACTGATCAGATAGTTAGTACCGTTAGTATAAAATAGTTAGTATCGTTTATGAGATATGCATGAGATATCTTAGGAAAAGGGCTATGCATATCGATAATAAACGTGTTTTTTGTAAAGCCTATTAGGGTTTCCTTAGTCTATAAAAGGAACCCTAGGCATAGTTAGTAGATATAGTTCTACACAGATCAATAGAGATCTATTAGCAATCATAGTCTTTGTAATCTGTAACCTAGGCAGATTCAAGTGATAATATAAAGTTCTTTTGTGATTCTTAATATTGTTCTTCTTAGCATTATTGATTAGTTTCTGCATAATCAATAGTGTTCAAATCAGTGTTTCATTATTGTTGCTTTAGAATTATCTAAGGGAACAAACCCTTTACAAGCTAAAGGTTAAGATCTATTCAGTAAACGATCCAACATAATCTATCTTAGGGATTAAAGCAATGGTGATCTTGTTAAACCCTAGCTCATAGAGACTTTACCCACTTACTGCTTAATGGTAATTTATACACTAGTAGTCCACTTGTCCAACTATCCAATAGAATCAGAACATTATGTGTTAAATTATCTAGATTCACCTACTAGTCAACATGTTTAATAAACCAAAGGCAATTTCCGTTAACTAGTTAAGCCAGAAGCGTATCCTTAGCATGATTGTAGAAGGACAATATTTGTGATCCTATGATTCTAGATGTATAAACTACTATATGGAGAGCTATCCCGGTATCTAGATTACTTGGTCCGTATCACTAGATCTAGTTGAATGATAGGTCACATACAAAAGCGCGTAAACAAGTATGAATTGATAAACATAAACAAGCATACAATGATAAATTAAGCAATCAAGATATAAACAAAACCAAACATTTAGATCTTCATAATAATGGCTAATACCCGAAGGTATTAGCCTTCAAACATCATAATTAATACAAGAGTAATTGTTTTAGCCAAGGTAAACTAATCGAGTTAACAAATGATACCAAAAACTAAACGATTACAAAAGTATAAGAAATTACACGTTGTCTTCTATGGATTGGAATGCATTGCAAGACCTTTTCTGCTCTTTTTCTCCTCTGAAAATCAACTTTTATGGTTTAGGTATCGAGAATATGATTTAGCACACTTAAAACTTGTTTTTGAGTTTTGTATTTATAGGGTCTGGAAGTCGGTTCGATACGACGTATCTAAGGGATTGGATACGGCGTATTGGAGTTTCTTGGAGTAGGGACCACGTTTAATATCTTCCAAAATATTCACATACTATATATCTAATACAACGTATTTGTCTTCTCTAGATACGGCGTATTGAGCTTGTTTCCTTTGTGGTCTTTGGTGAGTGCAGGCACGAATACGTCATATCTTCCTTGATGGATACGACGTATTGGTAGTCAGAATAGTAATCTTCAAAATATTTTCATTTAAGCTCCAGAATGCGCGCCTTTTGCTAATATTCAGGTACTCCGTAATTACTGCAATTCTCAAATATAAAAGATTAAGTAACAATTCTTTGCAATAATTATATAAAATGGGTTAATTACATGGGATAAATGATTCTATAAAATAGACGTTATTTGATGTCATCAAATATCCCCCTACTTAAATCCTACTTGTCCTCAAGTAGCCTTTAGAAGTTTATAAAAATGTATCTCTAAGGTTATTTTTCAGTGTTAAAAGCATTTATTGATTCTATTAAAAGTACACCGAACAAACACCTCACGAAATAGGAAGATGAAAACACTCAAATCACTCAACTAATCTATGTGGTAACATGTAACTAATTCGCTCAATTGCTCAGTCGTGATGAGTATTCTATCATAAGCTTGGCAAGGATACACATCTCCACCGCTAAAGCTAAGGAGTAACAAGTTTATAAAGGTAAATATGGGTTTATATAAGAAGGCTTAGGGTTGATTACTCTAACTAATCTTTATCGATACCAATATTCCAGGAAGGCGACAAAGACCACACATACACACCCGTAACAACGGGATAGAAACATGTGAGCTGCTCACTTCGAAATCCCACCTCGAATAAGCTAAAGATTAGGATAGTGAGAGTAATATAATGGTATGATCTTCTAACTTTCACAATAGTAATAAACCAACAAGGCAGCTGAGACATGTATACATGGCCGTAACGACGGAATAGACATGCACGCTCGATCACATCCTCATTCGTGTAAAACCCATGGTTAATGATTAGGAAAGGGAATTAAATTATTGTTAAATAAAAATTACGAAACAAATAGATTAAGTCTAAAATACAAGTTGCTAGACACTTTTCCCCCCGACCGTACCGATATAAAGACACAACCTATTTTACAATCGCTTGATCATAGATAAAAAACAACAACCCAAGTTTGGTGGTTCGCCTCCCATCGTAACGTTCCAAACATTTAATTTTCCCAAACATCCCAGACAAGGGGCGATATCTTCACTTTATACAATACTCTACATCTCCGATTTATATCAACGAATAATCGATCCATCTGTTAATATTTGGTTGGAGGGTTGCCTTCGCGGTAGTTGCGAAACGATTATCTTTAAACTTTTTCTTCTTCTTTTTTTGTTGTCGAATTTTCTAATTTTTTGATTTTTTTTGCTAACACTATACTACGAAACTCGGTGTAGTTTCACCATCTTCACGATCCAAAATATTTAGATAATTCCTTTGGTTTCTTCATTCTTTGGACGTACCAATAATTGCGATGGTAGTAAAAAGACATGAGTTTTGACTATAATATACATTCTCATTTGTGATGTGCAAATTTCTTCCAACAGTACCAAAATAGACACAAGACTCGGGAAATACAAACTTTAACATTTAACAACTGCAATTGTAAAATAAACTTAATCTACAGTGTAGGCTGAAGGGTGTCAAGGTGCAAACGAAACAATAATTGGTGTATTCCTAAAGGATTGGCTCTACGGGTTGTTCTAAGGGTATCTTACTCTTAAAGTGAGAGTAAACAAAGGGTTATATGGGGTTAACTAACCGGTGTAGTTAGTTAATAAGCAACAAGTAAAGGCGATTTGGGTGTAAATCCTAAAATTTACCTTTAAACAAGTTAACTCCCATTTAAATTCCATAGTACTTATCACTGGCGTTCTCGAATAGATATATCGAAGCCAAGTTCTAAAGTCACTACCATCACCGCCTACACTTATATTTTTGTGGAATTTTGGTAAATATTTGTGAAATGGAATAAGGTTAATCTCACAATAATCTAATAAGGTTATGTGTACGGTTATAATCAAGGAATTTCCACAAAAGTATGCTTGAATTTTTTTTAAATTGAGCATAATTTAAGCATATTAGTGTGAAAAATAGACAATTAAAACCATTATAATTTCATCCCCCCACTTGAATTCTACATCGTCCTCGTTGTCTAGATAAAACAAGAAATATGGAATAAAAAGAATCATGAAATGAGAAACTTCCCACTGATATTTGCTTCGATGAGATTCACCGTGTCGACTTTAATAGCCAAGATAATGTTGAACCAGCCTCCTTGAAGTTCAAGACTCCAACACTTCACAGGTCCTTAGTATAAAGAAAAAATATATGTGCATTCTATCTTGGTACCATTACGTTAATTTAAACTAAACCTAAACAAACTAAATACGAGACAGTTTGGTGAATACGCCGTAATCAAGGGCATGAATACGCCGTATTTGCCGCCAAAAATAAAATAATTATTTTTTAAAAGTGCAATAAACAAAGCAAAGACTGGTAATGTCCAAGCAATCAATATGTCGTATGGTATGGAGCGGATACGCCGTATTGATTTCTGGGAAGACAGACTCGATAAAATTAAATAACATTTCGGGTTGTCTCTCGGGAAGCACTTTTATTTACAACAAAGTCTTTAAGTTAGACTTTTCTTCAGCTTCTCCTCATCATTCCATCTCATGCACGCTAATGTGCCCGTATGTGAGCCATTCTTCGGTCTTCGCATCTCGAATGTAATCGGGTCCTAAGTTCAATACTCTTTTGTAGAACCCCTTTAACTTTTGGTATGCATGCGAGATTCCATTCATCTTATATTTCTCACTTACCTTCAGTAATGGTGGGATTTTGTTGCATTGCTCATTAGTGTGGCGTTTAAACCTCGGATGTGATCGTACCATTTGGTAAGTTACTTCATCATCACCATTGCAGATGGTAATTATCCTTTCGAACCGTTTTGTTTTAATTCCAACTTCTCTCAAAATTGGTTAGCCAAGAATAACATCGCCCATTCCTTCATCGCGATAAGCATCTATATTTTCTATAACTGCAAAATCCATCACAACAAGCTACTATAACATTATTCCCTTTGTACACCATCTTCTCTTTCATTATAGAATTAAGAAACTTTTTGGACATCACATTGACATACAATAATGGGAAAAAGTTAGTGTGTGTAAATTCAAATCCTATCATGCATGAAAACTTTAAGTTGTGAGTATAATCTATATGGATCTTTTTATCATAGTCGCAATAACTAGGGTAATCATCAATTCCAATATCAAGCTCATCATCCCTAGTTCTAAATTCCTCAATTACCTTACCTTCCTCAATGGTTAAATCATCTCCTTGATTTCTCCTAAGCTTAAATGGTTTATTTAGATCATTTAATTCAATGTAATCCTCAAAGAAAGGGTCTAATGATCTATTTAACACCAAAGTCTCTCATTAGCCTAGCTTCTAAATCAAGTTCCATTCTTTCTCTCAAACTTAGCATGTAGACCCTCTTAATTAAACTTGTGAAAACAATCCTTTCTTCCTCGACCCTTAAAGTAATCTTTCTTTTGTAAACATCAATCTTAGCATGGGTGGTAGACAAAAATGGTCTTCTGAGGATCAAGGGGACTTTGATATCCTCGAGCATATCTAGAATTATAAAGTCTATGAGGAAAGTAAATTTACCAATTCCTACTAAGTACGTTTTTCTATCCAGCTTTCCATTTGATTATTCACAGTCCTATAATTGCAAATTCAACTGTTAACTTAGTGTGAGCTAATTCGCCTAATCCTAAGTTAAGGTAGGTCGAGAGAGGCATAACACTAACGCTAGCTCCTAAGTCAACAAGGGTATATACAAGCAAACATTTATTAATAAATCAAAGGAAATGAAACTTCCTGGGTCTTTCTCCTTTTGGGGTATGGATTGTGAAGCTTTAGAGTAAGCTTTCGAGAATTGTGGTCCATATGATCCTTTCTTTTCTTTACAGTAGTAACCATTCAAACGACTTAGAAACAGAATTGTCATTTGTCTTGTTTTGTACATCAGTGTACGGTTCTGTCCAGTGGATATGACATATTGGAAGGATTTAATACGGCGTATCGGGTATGAATCAGCTTCAATAGTAGTCGAAATTGACTTGAATTGATCTCTCAGGTTCGCTTCAGTCGAGCTAGGTAGACTTCCAAATCCTCTTTCCTGTATTACTTTGCTCATTTGCCCGATTTAGATTTATAAAGTTTCAATAACCGATCCTTGGTTTTGAATGGCAGCATCCAGTCGAAGCTCGATTTCTTAATATCAAATAGGAATTGTTTTCTTCGTATCTCTTTGTTGACCCACTCATGAATTTGCTAATGGTATCTTCCATAGATTGCCTTCGTTCTTGGTATGAAGGATTTGCATTGTTCCTTTGATAGAATCCCAGAGCTGCTGCTCTATATCCCCCTCCTTGAAAAGGTCTACCAAATTGCGTTTAGTAAGCTTCTTCTAGGGTTTTCCTTCTTCTTTCAGTGGGCAATCTTTAGTGTAGTGGGGTCCTTTGCATTGTTCGCATCCAACTTAAGCAGCATAGACTTTTTCATTCACTTTCTTGATCTATCTTCCAATATTGTTCAGTTATGCTTGTATAGCTGCCAATCCGTCAGAAGTTTCAGTACTTCTTGAACTAGATGTTCCATTATGCCATTTTTGAGAGTATTCAGCAATTTATTGGATGGCTTTTTTCGCATCAGCAACAGTCTTTGATGGTATTACACCTTTTGAGGTAAGAATTTGTCGAGTAGGAATTCCCAATCCATTATAGAACAAGATTACCTCCTGTATCTTCGTTAAATAGTGTTGAGGATACTTCATCAAGAGTTCTTTAAATCGTTCCCATGCTTGGTAAAGGGTTTCATCTGGTTCTTGCTGAAAGTTGTTAATTTCCTCCATCTTCTTTACAGTTCGAGCAGGTGGGCAATATTTGTTCAGAAATTTTGTTTTAAGATCATCCCAAGTTGTGATTGAACCAATTGGTTCATTTCTTAGCTAACGGCTTGCGGCTCTAGTTAAGGACATATGGAATGCTCTAAGCATCACTTGGTCTATAGTAATATTTAGAATGTGGGATAGATCGACGATCTCAAGAACTTTCTCAATGTGTTCGTTCGCATCTTCATGATCCGAACCGCTAAAGGTGTTAGTACGTAGTTCCTTTAGAAATTGGCCCTTCAGCTCAAATTTATCCTTGTCTTCAATTTTGGGCCTAGCAACCCCCGATCCATAATCAGCTCGAGTCTTGCTCATGTACTACTCTATGGTTTCCGCCATTGTTTTCACAACTTCTTCTTCTAAGTATTCTTGGTCAAAAAATAAATTGAAATCATGTGATCTCAATTCGTCAAGACTTAGTGTCTTGAAGTGTTTCCTAGATGATTGAAATTCTCGTTCAGGTTCTTTGTAAGGTATGAATAGTTCGTTAGTAGAATTCCTTGTCATGCACTACCTGTAACATATGATAAACAATCAGTAGGATGGGCTCTTTTGGGAAAATAATTTAGCACGAAAATCAATTATGAAAACTAAGGTTCTGATTCTGTTACAGATGATCAATACGCCGTATCCAATAGAAGTGGATACGCCGTATTAATCTGTTGAATGAATACGCTGTATTGGACAGAAAGTTAGATACGCCGTATCCAATGGAAGTGGATACGCCGTATCGAGTTATCGACCAGAACAGTGTATTAGGAAAACAATTAAATTAAACACACAAATATACAAGCAAACAATTAAACTAACAAATATACAAAATATACAGAATATACACTAATCTAATTAACACTACTCCTAAGGGTTAGATCTAATCTAATGTTAAAAACCAAAACATAAAATAAAAATCAAGATTAATTTTCACTCCCCGGCAACGGCGCCAAAAACTTGATGTGTCGTTGTGTGGTGTTTATTTATGATAGTTTAAGTTTTAAATTTATATTTTGCCGACTTAACCAAAAACAACACTTTAACGGGCAGTGTACCCGGTCGGTGGTAGATTCGTAGTAAGTAGGGTGTCGAACACTTGAAGCGAGGTTAAATCTCTCAATTTATTAATATTTTGGTTATCTAATCTAAGTTAATTCTAATCTAAGTCAAACCTATGCTAATCATATGTTAGTTCTAATCCTAATTCTAAAAGTAGGGTGTCGACTACAATCAATTCAAGACACTTTAACCTACGCAAGTAAATTAACAGAAGATAAAAGAGTGGTCGAGCCTTATGATAGAAAACTGTATTAGCCATCATTAATCCGATTAGAGGTTGGTTTGTTTATTCAGTGCAATGATTACTTATCTCGAAGAGGCATATCATTCTTAGACTTAGGCGGGACTTCATCCTAAGACCTAGACATATTAATTCTGTCACAATTAAAGCATCCGTATAAAGCATCCTTATTTGCTGATTATAATCTATCTTAGGGATTAAAGCAATGGTGATCTTGTTAAACCCTAGCTCATAGATACTTTACCCACTTACTGCTTAATGACAATTTATACTCTAGTAATCTACTTGTCTAACTATCCAATGAAATCAGAATATTATTTGTTGAATTATCTAGATTCACCTAGTAGTCAACATGTTCAATAAACCAAAGGCAATTTCTGTTAACTAGTTAAGCCAGAAGCGTATCCTTAGCACGCTTTTAGAAGGACAATATTTGTGATCCTATGATTCTAGATGTAAAAATCACTATATAGAGAGTGATGTGTTTCAAAAGCTTTAAATTTATAATGACTAATAGTACTGATTTTATTATAGGGAAACACACGGGTAAAAGTATAACCCACGTATGTTGTATAACCTTTTTAGGTAAGACCAGGTCGTTTCACGGGATTGAGTATTCTAAGAATAAGTCGATAATATTACAAAAAGGTGCTTATTTTAAAGACTATCATAGATCTAAAGATAACGATTTAATTCAAGAAATAAAGGACATGTTTGGTTAAGAAACAAGATATTATGGATAAACTTGAGTGATTCATAAATAAAATTAGAATCGATTTAAGAATGTTTAATTACTTAGAAAGATTATTATTGTCATTAATGAAATACCACCTTTCCATCCTTATACTTTTTATCTATGAAAAATGCTTTAAGGTAATTCGGGTTTGATAATAAAGGTATTATAAATTTGCTAAACAAGTTCGTTTAGGGACATATGTGGTTTAGCGTTAAACCCTTTTGTGTACTTGGGTGAAATGTTCATTTAACTTAGCCAATCCTCACAAGGCTAAGGTCTAGCTGTCATAGACAAACAACTTTGAAATCAAACACTCAACCGGAGTCTTTCGACCTATATCAAGAGAAGCTGGTGATCAAACGATGTTTAAAGAGTTCAAAGTTCAAGCTTCAAATCTTATATTATTCATATTCAAAAAGCTACAATCAAAAGTCAAGTTTGATTCCATAATAATCATGTGGCCCATTAACCAACATGTTAATCTACTCTTCAATCATAATAACAACACATAGTAATAATCATAGTGAATTCTAACATTCATATCATCAAAGAAGAAAGTGTTTTTTACCAAATTTCAAGAGTAGAGGTTCCAAATCTTACAATGCCTTTCAAGAACAAGACAACAATTCACTATAGTAACACTAGCAACTTCCTGGAACTTTTCTTCCTTCTCTACCCGGGGGGGGGGCGGAAAGTGATGAAGGTGATGGTTAACCTTTAAAACCTCCTAGAACTACTGAAGGCTTACTAGAATGGATGATATGATGATTGAAAGATAATGAATGGAATGATTTTTCTCCAAAATTCAGTGCTTTATTTACTAGCTGAGGCATGGGTTCCTACAGTTGATTGATTAGGGGGAGTGAAGAGGAGATTGCACAATCATTGCAATCAGTTATGATTTTGGAGTAACTGACGGAAATAACTGCGCCGCAAACAAGAAATAGTACGCCTGCTCACTCTGCGGGATTAATTAAAAAGGCATTCAATTCGTGTAGAAGTGCGCCGCACAAAATACATTATGCGCCGCACTTTGGCTTTAATCATTAACTCCTCTTTTAATTTTTCTTCTAGATCCTTGCTTTGTAACGACGTTAGTTTGTTTTACTGGGATTTCTTTGCTTGTTAGTCATTTTCTTACACTTTTGGTCTGAAATGAATATTACACAAGCATAACAAGCAAAAATGTTGCAACATTTCATGCACTTAAATGTATAGCTTTTAGTTTATTTTTTGAGGGATAAATTACTGTATATATTTAGTATATTTTTGAGGGATAATTTATGTTTAATGTTTGGAGCGTGTATATAAATCTCCCCATACTTAGCTTATTGCTTGCCCTCAAGCAATCAATGTGATGTAAAGATTTTTTATTTAGATAAAACAAAAAAAACAAAAATTAATGATCACAAGCAAATATAATGTGACAAAGCAACTCACGAATTTTTTTATAGATAAGATTCTTTTTCACACTCACTTATATCATAAACGTCAAAAGAGGTAAAAAAAAATTTAGCGTAAGCACCAAACATAGCGTAAGCAAATATAGCGTAAGCACCAAACATAAACGTCAAAAGAGGTAAAAAAAATTTAGTGATAATATTTATTATTTGTTGAGAAAAGGTTTTATATATAATTCATTAACTATATTTTTATTTTCCGTAATTTAACAAACTATTCACTTATATCATCTCCTTCTATACTAATATATATATATATATATATATATATATATATACATATATATATATAAATATATATATATACATATATATATATACATATATATATATACATATATATATATATATATATATATATATATATATATATATATATATATATATATATATATATATATATATAATATATTTATATTTATAGATTTGTATTTTAGTGGTAAACTTCAAACTTTCTCAAGTCTGGGGAAGACTTGCTTTCACCATACTTAGGATCAACACTCTTCTTATGCTTGATAAAACATTACTTGAGCTCTTAATTCGAAAGATAAAAAATTTTCAGATAATTTAGTTTAAAAAAAAATTCTTTTCAATCAAAATTTATTGCTTTACTTTTATTTATATTTTTAACACCTCATAATTGGTTAAATTGGTTATAACACGGAACGTGTTTCCTACTTGCGGTCTCATAAAGATTTTCAAGATAATTTCTAGAATTAACAAATTCACCGGCCACATCATAATTTAAATCGGCTAATCAAAAAATGCTACAGAAAAAGGCGACAAAACTACAAATACACAAGCCGCGTAGACGACGGTGAGGATTATTTGCAATTTCTCACCTTAAACCCAAAGAAAGCTAAGATAAAATCATCTTTTGGTATCAAAAAATGGATACCCGAATCCTTAAAGCTAAACCTCACAGTTTTTCTGGGTGGTATACATATGCTAGTAATGTTATCAATCCAGAGTCAGATTGCTTGAATGTGATCAATAAAATGTTATTTTTCAAAATTATATATATATATTTTTTTTCTTTCAGAATTTTTTTAATCTTTTCCAGTTTATCCTCTCATACTTAATATGAGCATTGTCCTCAATGTGAAAATATTATAGAGAAAAGATAAAATAAAAAAGTGAGATATACTTTTCAATTGCGATCAATATTCTAAATCTTTTCTTTACGCCAATTTGTCTCGCGCCTTTACCTGTTTATGAACGTAGACATTGCATAACACACATAAAGTAATAATATTCCTAATAAGTAGTTAATAATAATAGAGTACGATAATATTATTTTAAAATGCCAACAAAGGCATTTTACTCACCTTAATTATATTCTTGTATTGTGTTTTGAAATTGTTTTTAAAACATACGTGACCCAAACATTCGGACACGTAACCAACTCGTATCATCTCGACACTACTCGTTATCATCCTGCTGATGTTGTGGCTGGTACTGTGGTGGCGGAGGTGGGTACTGCTAATAGTACTGGTCATACTGTGGCTGAGCGTAACCAGGTGGGTTGTAGGCTCCCTGCAGTGGAACACTATAAACCCCAGCCATATGCTTAAATACTCCATGATATATGTCCTAGTGATATGACTGCCTATACTCCATCTCCTCTATCGCATCTTGATGTATCTCTATATGACCCGTCCTATCATATAAATCCTGCATAGATGCTCTCGGAGGTCTAGGGATACCAACTCTAGGCACACCCGGTTGTGGATCTTCGGGAATAAGTTTACCATCAAAATCGATCAAATCTATAAGTGTAGTTGTATCCAAATCTCTACAATAAATTGGAGCACTCAAACTCCTCACCACATCCTTAGTCAATACCCTGCATTTCCTAGCAATCTTTGAAATAAACTGTCCACAGCAAATTTGACTCTCTTTCTGAGTCCCAACTCCTTTTTTCTTCATCCGTTTTGTAATCACCCAAGCTACATTCACATATCCATTTTGATGCCTAGCATCAGACATACTCAGAAGCCACAAATCATTCTTCTGCACCTTGTTATACCCTGTTGTGCTCTGACACAAACCATAAGTGATCATTTTGTAGATCACCCTCAAAATTGGGTTCTTGATAGTAGAAGTATGACTCCTAGACAAATCAAGGTTTTCCTCTCGACTAATGCTCAACCAATAATTCGTAGCATTAAAATTATCATCACTACGTAAACCTCCTTCAAATTAAACATTGAAACCATCCTCCTCTAGCTTAACTGCTTGATATAATCCCAATCTACGAGCAAACTCCAACAAAGTCAAACTGTGGGCACGTCCACCAAGTCTAAACCTGATGATCTTCTTTGACTGCAATTCATCATCGGCACATACTTTATCAAACTCATAAGTAGAATAGAACTCATGGCAATGTTCGGCATAGATCGGCTCATTGATATTAAAAACTCTAATCCAAGCCACCGAAGTAAATATCTCTTCTTCCGATTCAGCTTCTTATACCCTAATTCTTAACATATCATCAATTTCCCCATCGCAACCCATTCGGTTTAACACATCCTAGTTTACGATATACGGTGAGTAAATGTGTTTAGGGAGCAATTGGACCAATCTAGTATTGTACCTAGACTTAGCATCTCGGGTACATCCTTCCTATAGTATAAACTCATGGTGAACTTGTGGAAGCAATACCTCTTCCATGGTTTTATTTCTTGAGCGTTTGGATCGTGACGATTCGGCTTCTCCGTCGTGTGTTCCTGAAGTCTACACATAAAAAAACAATCAACAACAAAGTTATGGTTATGTTAGAAATGATTTAGCATGATTGGTGAGTGTCTTGTTGGTCTTTGAAACATTCTGTTATTTTCTAAGATGGAAAGTGTGGTGCACTTCCCTTAAGTGCGACGTACTTTCTGGAGAACAGGGGCAAAGTGCGGCGGTTTCAAGGGAAAACCGACATGCTTTCTGGGCTGAAAAATAATAATTTCAATTTTTAATGATTTTTAATAATTAATTTTAAATATAAATACATAATATGAACAATGCACTTTCAGATTTAATCAATATCAAGCATGCATGGGTTAAATGATTCATAAATATCATAATTCTATAGGTTAATTGCTCATATAAAACATGAATTAAGGATTTACTAATCTAATCATACTTAACCCTAATAATCAAGAAATTAAACAAATTAATGATAAA
>BQNB010043261.1:0-43484 GCA_026074375.1 Tanacetum coccineum
GGCAAATTTTCCCCTCAGTGGAGATTTTGATCCATACCATCCTACACTGTCTTAGCCCTAAGAAAACTTCTTGGGAACAATTTAGTTAATATAGCAACTGTTATTATTTGCTTGGCCACAAACAAAACTTTTAACTTTTCTAAATTGATTTTTGATGGTATGGTCAAAAACTTGGATAGTAAATATAAATTTTTAATGTATCCAAGATTTATTCAAATATTTTTGGACAAGAAAAAAAGATTTCTTAATCCTCACAACAGAAAATATATTGCTTCTAATTTAACTCCAAAACTTTTTAGCAATATGAAAAGAGGTTTTTCTGGGGAACACACACCTTTGTTTCCAAGTATGCTAGCAATTCAAGAAGAAGAGGGTGAAGGTTCAAGACATCCCTCTAAACCCCAACCACCACCTTCTACTGCTCAACCTATTAATGAAGAACCAATCCCTAATGTTGTATCATCATCACACAAAAAGACTCAAACACCTAGGCGAGCCTTAAACCAGGTCATTAAGTTACCTCAAACTAGTGAGCCTATACCTAATATACCAGATGAGGCTGTCTATGAGATGTGGGATGATATAGTGGAAAGGGCTACCACTATATCCATGGAAATACCTAATGTGCCTCTCCCTCAGGGAATTGGTGCAGGTGGTAGTCCCAGGTGCCAAGAAGCCATGGGGGGTTCCATTGCTCAGACTAGGTCTGAGAGGGTACCTACACCGCCCCATGATTCACCTCTCCTAAGAGTTCACACACTTAGAAGTGATGAGGGCAGTATGACACTACAAGAATTGACAATTTTATGTACAACTTGGTCCAAGAAAGTGGAAAGCTTGGAGGCAGATTTGAAGCAAACTAAGCAAGTATATGGTGTTGCTTATACCAAGCTTATCATAAAGGTGAAAAAGTTAGAGAATATTGTCAAGACAAGTCATTCCAGAAGGAGAGCCAAAATTGTTGTTTCAGATGATGAAGAGGATTCTTCCAAACAGGGGAGGATGATAGAAGAAATTAATCAAGATGCATGAGTTACTTTACTTACTCCTACATAAGGAGAAGATCAACTTGAAGATCAGTTGGGAGTTGTTAGTGCAGCTAAAGTTCTTATAGATGTAGCTAAAACTTATACTAGAAGAAGAAGGGCAGTTAGTACTGGTAGTGGTGGAATTAGTACTGCTGAAGAATCAATTAGTACTACTGGTGCATCAATGCCAGTTAGTACTGCTGGTATGGTTCAAGAGGTTAACATCAGTATTCCTTCATCAGTTGTAGTCAAAGATAAAGGCAAAGGTAAAATGGAGGAATCTGAGGATGGACAGACTAAGAGAACTAAACTACAGCAAGAACAAGAGAGGCTTGGTCATGAAGCAGCAGTGAGACTGCAAGAGGAACTGGATGAAGAAGAAAGACAAAGGATGGCTAGAGTTCATGAAGCAGCTCAATCTTTTACTAAGGAAGAATGGGAAAACATTAGAGCAAGAGTTATAGTTGATGAAGAGCTATCTCAGAGACTACAAGCAGAGGAAAGGAACAAGTACAGTGAAGTTGATCAAGCAAAGATGCTTGTAGATCTTATTAATCAGAGAAAGAAATATTTTGTTGCACATAAAGCTAAAGCAAAAAGGAATAAACCCATGACACAAGCTCAACAGATGAATTATATGATTAATTACATCAAGCACATGGGAAGTCATACACTGTAGCAGTTGAAAAGATATTCTTTTGATGAGCTCAAGGAATTATTTGAAACTACAATGAAGAATGTCAACACTTTTGTACCCATGGAGACTGAAGATAGAGGAAGAGCATCAGAGTTAGCAGCTGGAAGTTCACAAGCAACAATTATTGATTCTGCAGAAGTTGGAAGTTCTAAAAGGGCTGCAGAAGCAGAACTTGATCATGAAGGTTCTAAGAGACAAAAGACTAATGAAGCTTCAGGATCAGTTCAAGAACAACCAGAAGAAGAGGAAAAAGAATTGTCACAAGAGGATTTACAACAAATGATGATGGTAGTTCCAGTGGAAGAAGTTTATGTTGAAGCCTTACAGGTCAAATATCCAATCATTGACTGGGAGGTTTACACTGAAGAATCTAGAAAATATTAGAAGATCATCAGGGTTGGTAATCATACAGAAGCATATCAATTCTTTGAGGATATGTTGAAAATCTTTGACAAGGATGACTTAGTGATGCTATGGAATTTGGTTAAAGAAAGATTCGGTTCAACAGAACCTACTGATGACAAAGAAAGAGCATTATGGGTTGAATTGAAGAGGTTGTTTGAACCTAATACTGATGATACACTATGTAAACTTCAGAGATATATGCATGATCCATTGAAATGGAGATTATATGATACATGTGGGGTTCATCATGTGTCTACAGAGAGGAATAGATATTTTCATGCTGGTAGAGAAATAATATAGGAGTTTTGACTTTGATGTTGGTTAACAGGCTGTTAGTAAAACAACATTCAGAGATGGCAAATGAGCTTCTAAGGAAAACCTTCATACAAGCAAACAGACCAAGACAATAAATTATTTGGAAGCATCCTCTCAGCATAGATGGTTTAATTCAAAGAAACTTATAGATTTGAAGGTAAATCACAAGTTTAGGGGAGGATTGTTAAGAATTAAACTCATATACTTAGTACTGCCAAGCCAAAGACTTAGTACTGCTCAAGATTACAATTGCCAGTACTAACTAGTTAGTACTGCTAGAAGAGAGTTAGTACTGCCAATACTAACTTAACACTGCTAAAGGAGTTAAGACTGTTGCATAAAGGCTTAAGACTGCTAAAGGGATAAAGACGTGTGAAGAGATATGTATTGACTTATTCAATGTATATTCTATTTAGTTAGAAAGATATGCATATAAGATTAGAATTATAAAAGATTTGTAGTTATCTTGTAAAGGACTCATTGGTGTATAAAAGGAGATCATAGGTTATGATGTTAGACGTGATTTCATAGAGTTGCATGCATAGCTTCAAGTTTGTAAACCCTAGTACTAGATAGAGTACTCGTATTATTAATCTTAATAATATTGAAGCTTTTTGTTACATCTTTGTTCAATTATATTTACTATTACATTTATAATTCTTCTAAGTATTGAAGAGTAGATTTCGCATACTCTTTAATATACACACAAAGTTTCTACCAAAGTTGTTTTGGATTTATCCAAGGTAACTTAACCTTTACAAGCTAAAGAATCATTCATAGTTTGGGATCAAAAAAAGATTTGATTATATTGATGCACAAGGCAGATCTAAGTCATTGATGGCTTGGGTCCCCAAAAGAAGCTGATTTTCTTACTTAATGTGTGGGGCAATCGATAGATGGATTTACAGGACAAAGGAGTGATTGACAAAGGATGCTCAAGGCACATGACATGGAGCATGTCCTATCTTTTTTACTTTGAAGAAATTGATGGAGGATATGTTACTTTTGGACGGAACTTCAAAGGAGGAGAAATCATAAGCAGAGGTTCAATCAAAACTGGTAATTTAGCTTTTGAAGATGTGTATTTTGTAAGAGAATTAAAGTTTAACCTCTTTAGTGTCTCACAAATGTGTGACAAACAGAATAGTGTTCTCTTTAATGACACTGAATGTATTGTTTTATCTCTAAACTTTAAGTTAACTGATGAAAGTCACGTTTTACTTAAAGTTCCTAGAAAGGACAATATGTTTAGTGTTGATTTAAAGAATATAGTTCCTAAAAGAGGTCTAACTTGTATCTTTGCAAAAGCCACATCTGATGAATCTAAACTTTGGCATAGAAGGCTTGGACACATAAATTTCAAAACTATGAATAAACTGGTTAAGGAAAATCCTGTAAGAGGTTTACCTTCAAAACTTTTTGAAAATAATCAAACCTGTGTTGCTTGTCAAAAGGGAAAGCAACATAGAGCTTCTTGTAAGACCAAAACAATAAGTTTAATCAGCCAACCTTTACATAAGTTACACATGGATATGTTTGGTCCAACATTTGTAAAAAGCTTAATGAAAAAGATGTATTTCCTAGTTGTCACAGATGATTACAGTAGATTAAGTTGGGATTTCTTTCTAGCTACTAAGGATGAGACTAGTGGCATTCTTAAGTCCCTTATAACTAGAGTAGAAAATCTAATAGATCACAAGGTTAAGGTAATTAGGTGTGACAATGGAACTGAGTTTAAGAATAAGGAGATGAATCAGTTTTGTGAGAGAAAAAGTATTAAGAGAGAATTTAGTGTAGCTACAACTCCTCAACAAAATGGAGTAGCTGAGAGGAAAAATAGAACACTTATTGAGGCTGCTAGGACAATGCTAGCTGATTCTAAACTACCTACTACTTTTAAGGCTGAAGCAGTTAATACTGCTTGCTATGTGCAAAATAGGGTATTAGTAACTAAGCCTCATAACAAGACCCCTTATGAACGTTTTCTTGGTAGAAAACTAGCTTTAGGCTTTATGAAACCATTTGGGTGTCCTGTTACAATTCTCAATACCATAGATCACTCAGGCAAGTTTGATGGTAAGGCTGATGAATGATTCTTTGTTGGGTACTCAATCAATAGTAAAGCATTTAGAGTATTCAACAGTAGAACAAGGATAGTTAAAGAGAACATGCATGTCCAGTTTAGTGAGAATACACCTAATATTACAGGAAGTTGACCAAATTGGCTTTTTGATATTGATGCACTATCAAAGTCAATGAATTATAAGCCAGTTCTTGCAGGAAATCAGTCTAATGGTAATGCAGGTACAAAAGCATGTGATGATATAGGTAAAGCTAGAATGGAGACAGTACCTGGCAAAGATTACATTTTGCTACCATTATGGACTGCTGATCTACCATTCTCTCAAAATACAAAGAGTTCTCTTGATGCTGGATTCAAACCTTCAAGAAATAATGAAAAGAAGGTTACTGAAGAACCAGGAAAAGAAGGTGGTGATCCAAGAAAAGATAGTAAAGGTATTGATCAAGAGAAGAAAGATAATGTTAACAGCACTAATAATGTTAATGCTGCTAGCATAAATGAAGTTAATGCTGTTGGTGTAAAAACAAGCATTGAACTTCCAATTAATCCTGATATGCATGAATTGGAAGATATTGTCTACTCAGATGATGATGAAGATGTTGGTGCAGAGGCTGACATGAACAATTTGGATAAATCTATGCCTGTCAGTCCTATTCCAACTATAAGAGTACATAAAGATCATCCAGTTGAACAAATTATTAGAGACTTGAATTCAGCACCTCAAACAAGAAGAATGACAAAGAATTTGGAAGAACATGGTTTGTTTAGTTTAGTTCAGCAAAGAACAAACCATAAAGACTTTCAAAATTGCTTGTTTGTCTGCTTCTTATCACAAGTAGAACCTAAGAAGGTAATCCAAGCATGGCAGGATCCAAGCTAGATAGAAGCTATGCAGGATGAGCTTCTATAATTTAAATTACAAAAGGTTTGGACCTTGGTGGTTTACCAAATGGAAAAAGGCCTATAGGCACTAAATGGGTCTTCAGGAATAAAAAGGATGAAAGAGGAATTATGATTAAAAATAAAGCAAGATTGATTGCTCAAGGGTACATAAAAGAAGAAGGGATCGACTATGATGAAGTCTTTGCCCCTGTTGCAAGAATTGAAGCAATTAGACTATTTTTAGCCTATGCCTCATTTAAAGACTTTGTGGTGTACCAGATGGATGTCAAGAGTGCTTTTCTTTATGGTAAGATTAAAGAGGAAGTCTATGTTTGTCAACCACCAGGATTTGAAGATCCAGGTTGTCAACACCAGGATTTGAAGATCCAGACTTCCCTGACAGAGTATACAAAGTAGAAAAGGCACTTTATGGACTGCATCAAGCTCCTAGAGCTTGGTATGAAACCTTGTTAACTTATTTGTTGGACAATGGGTTTCAAAGAGGAAAGATAGACAAGACTTTGTTTATCAGAAGGGACAAAGGTGATATTCTGTTAGTTCAAGTGTATGTAGATGATATCATTTTTGGCTCTACAAAGAAGTCATTATGCACTGAGTTTGAGAAGATGATGCATAAGAAGTTTCAGATGAGTTCTATGGGTGAACTCACATTCTTCTTAGGACTGCAAGTAAAGCAGAAGGAGGATGGGATTTTTATCAGTCAAGACAAGTATGTGACTGAGATTTTGAAGAAATTTGGTTTTACTGATGTCAAGACAGCAAGCACACCTATGGAAACTCAAAAGCCTTTGCTCAAGGATGAAGATGGTGAAGAAGTGGATGTTCATTTATATAGATCAATGATTGGTTCATTGATGTATCTTACTTCTTCAAGACCTGATATTATGTTTGCAGTGTGTGCCTGTGCAAGATACCAAGTCAACCCAAAAGTGTCACATCTTCATGCTGTGAAAAGAATTTTTAGATACTTAAAAGGTCAACCTAAATTGGGCCTTTGGTATCCAAAAGATTCACCTTTTGATTTGGTAGCATACACTGATAGTGATTATGCTAGAGCAAGCTTGGATAGGAAGTCTACAACAGGAGGTTGTCAATTCCTTGGAAGTAGATTAATTTCATGGCAGTGCAAGAAGCACACTGTGGTTGCTAATTCCACAACAGAGGCTGAGTATGTAGCTGCTTCAAGTTGTTGTGGTCAAGTGCTTTGGATTCAAAATCAATTGCTTGATTATGGGTATAACTTTATGCATACAAAGATCTATATTGATAATGAGAGTACTATATGCATAGTTAAGAACCCTGTTTTTCATTAAAAAAACAAAGCACATTGAGATTAGACATCACTTTATCAGAGATTCCAATGAAAAGAAGCTAATTCAAATGATCAAGATTCATACTGACAAGAATGTTGCAGATCTGCTACAAAAGCATTTGATGTAAGTAGATCTTAATATCTGATTGCTAGTATTGGCATGCTCAATCTTTGAAGTCTTGATTAAGGGAAGTATGTTTGGAATGGAATGGAAAAGCTGCTAAGGATGGAATTTGAGTTAGTGCTCTTAACTTAAAAGTTTTTGCTGTTAAGTATAATTAGTTGTAACACCCGCCCCGAGGGGCATCAGATTGCGCAGCGGAAATTAGCAATTTGGTGATACTAAATAGCATCCTTTACCACGAATATAGAAAACGACCTAAATAAGACGTTTAAAACACATGTGTTCCATAATTATTCAGAGTTAAAATGCGTTAGGTCCCCACAGAACCGTAACCTCAACCATACAGTATTTGAAAGATAATTGTTCAAATAAAAGACATTGTTTTAAACATAACACAAGACATTGTTTTTGAAAGACCGGAACATACAAGTAGCCTTTCCTTTAATTCAATCACCATACACGCACGACACCTCCACGCCATTGTTGCCTTCAGCCTTGATTACCTGGGATAAAACATGTTTAAAACATCAACAACAAAGTTGAGTGAAATTCATAGAGTTTAAAGTAATCAGTAAGTAAAGATCTTTGAACACATAATTAGTTCTCGGGAAAACAAAGCAACAAATGCAATGTATAGCAACTTCTTTTCTTTCGCGCATTAAGCTCATGACACCGAACGTTAACAATACATATGGCATTTCATATGTTTAAGTGCCCCAAACTAGGTATTATTGTCATATACCTTCTATATTTCTAATAACAAAATGTCCGTTTGACAGGGTGTTCACAAGGATTCAAACCCCGGACAGGGCTGTCAAACCCAATAGATCTATTTAATGCATTAGCGTTCACCCATTATAGGCGATTGACGGTTCATGAATTAAGGGACTTCGACAATAGCAACTTATGCGGAAACAATCTCATATCGGGTCTAGCATACCATAAATCATATGTGTTTGATTTTATAAAACAAACATGTATCCCCCTCGCGGGTTTAAAACATTTAAAATAGTTCAAAAGCGAGGCTATGAACTCACCTTAAGCAAATGATCCAAATCAATCAATCAATCAACAAGCGCAATAAACTTCACGTCTCAACCGCGACCTATATAGTACATATATAGCGGCACGTGACTAAAAGTATAACATATCAATAATTCTTACTTCATATAATATATATATAAATAATATATATTAAATCATATAATATATATATATATATATATATATATATATATATATATATATCACTATTACGTATATATAATCATATACTAAAATCTCTAAGTGCGACGCAAAACATTTCGCTTGACATATTCATCAATTATTACAACGTTTCTTACAAAGTTTCTATTTTAGAAAAGCTTGCAAAGTAGGAATAATATAACCAAACTTAGCATATCATTCTTATTTAACTAACATTACGAACCCTTTACTTGTTATAAACTATATTCAAAAGTATAAACGCAATTTTAACTTCAAAAGCAAACTTGTAGTTGACTTTTTACCCCAAAATGACCCAAACTTGACTTGGCCGTAAAATCTTCGTTTTTAAGAGTTACAAGGCCCACCTTATATCAAATGGACCTTAGAACATGCCATTATCATATATTAAAAGCCTAAATTAGATTTACAGAAGTTCTCCACATGCTATACTATGTCAAACTTTCTGGTCAACAAAAGTACAACATAAAGTCAACAAAAATTCATTTTTAACAAATCTAACCCTTCCTAACCTGGTTAAAACTAGCCTATTAACATGTACTAAAACTATCAAACATATGTTCATACTTGAAATACGTTCAAACCCATTTTTCACTTGAATCAATTAGTTATAATTACATATATGCAATAATCATCTAATCTAGCAACAAGTAAACATAAACAAGAGCTTACAAAGCTAGAACAAAACTCAAATTTTGTTTCCCCTTCCTTTTGAAATCGAACGAGCACAAGGACCAAACCAAAACCCCTTTTTAAATCAAACCACTTCAATATAACACTAATCTAACACCCTTAAACACTTCCTTATACACCAAATCAATAGAAATTGACCAAAAACCCAACTTCTTAAATACTCATTGCATGTAAGGTTTCTTTAGTGGGATTTGTAAAGGAATGAACAAGGATTAATATGGTGTAATTAGATTTAAATGCATGTAAGTAAATAATTTTTGATGATGATTTATGTGTGTGTGTGTGTGTTTTCGTACGGTCAAGAAAGGGAAAGGGGCAAGAAATTGAAAATTTTGTAAAGTGTTAAAATAGAAGTATTAGACTCCCTTATAAAAAAGTAAACTTTGATCAATTGGCAATTTAGGTCCCTCCTTCTCATAAGTCCTTGCAAGTTTAATACAAATTGGTTATATTTCTGTTAATTAGCTGACCAAACACGGGTAACATCATGTTAATAAATATTTTTAATCCATCTCACTAAATATAGTTTAAAACCTTTAATAAAACGTTAAACCTCGTAAAACACGACCTTTAAACACGGTTTTTACAAAAACTCAGGGAAACGACGAAAAATACAAAATTAACATATTTACGCTCTCGGAGCAATAAAATATATTTTTCTGACTTTCTTAAATGCTAAAAACAAATAGAAACTAAATCACGAAATGAAATTCACCAATAAATGGAAATTCTCATCAACCACATATAGCATAACGACTATAATTATTTACGTAATTAAAAATAACTATCTTAGCTAAGGATAGACGTTGACCTAAAACTCGGGTTGTTACATTCTCCCCACCTTTAGGGAGTGACGTCCCGGCACTTAGCTCGTCTCATCCACTCTTTCCGCTTTGTCCTTACTTGTAAAGAGATGAGGGTACTTCTTCTTAATCTGATCCTCACATTCCTAAGTAAATTATGGACCTCTTTGCGAATTCCAATGAACTTTAACTATAGGTATCCGACTCTGCTTAAGTCGCTTAACCTCTTTATCAACAATCTCGACCGGTTCCTCAATCATATGCAACTTATCATCAAGTTGGATCTCTTCCAACGGAACAACAACTTCAACTTCTGCTAGACACTTTTTGAGATTCGAAACATGAAAAGTTCTATGAATCCCTTTCAACTCTTCAGGAAACTCCAATGTATAAGCCACAAGACCAATTCTAGCCAAAACCTTAAATGGACCGATATAACGTGGACTTAACTTTCCGCGCTTTCCGAAATACACAGCACCCTTCCATGACGATACCTTAAGTAATACCATATCACTAACTTTAAACTCCAACGGCTTAAGTCTCTTATCTGCATAACTCTTCTGGCGACTACGAGTAGCTAATAAACGATTTTTAATATGGACAATCTTCTCAGTCGTATCACGGAGCAAATCTGGACCTGTGAGTTGGATATCCCCAACCTCACTCCAACATACAGGCGATCTACACTTTCTTCCGTACAAAGCTTCATATGGTGCAACTTTAATACTTGCATGATAACTATTATTGTACGAGAACTCGACCAATGGCAGATGGCGATCCCAACTACTTCCGAAGTCAATCACGCAGGCACACAACATATCTTTCAGTGTTTGTATTGTCCTCTCACTCTGACCATCCGTTTGAGGGTGGTAAGCAGTACTCATATCCAAATTAGTCCCCAATGCTTCCTGAAGCGATCTCCAAAAATTAGACATAAAATGGCTATCTCGATCCGAAATAATCAAAATAGGTACACCATGCCTGCATACTATTTCCTTCGAATATAGTCGTGTGAGTTTCTCCATACTATCCATTTTCTTCATAGGCAGGAAATGAGCTGATTTGGTCAGTCGGTCGACAATAACCCAAATTGTATCATACCCACTTGGCGTTCTCGGCAGTTCGCTCACAAAATCAATCGTAATTCTTTCCCACTTCCAAACAGGAATCTCAGGTTGTTGCAGCAACCCAGACGGTTTCTGATGCTCAAATTTAACTTTTGCACAAGTTAACCACTTACTAACATATGTAGCGATATCAGCTTTCATATTCGGCCACCAATACAACAACTTCAAATCTTGATACATCTTATCCGATCTCGGATGGATAGAATACTTGGACTTATGCGACTCATGCATAAGCAAATCTCTCAATCCACCGTATCACGGCAACCAAACACGATTCCCAAAACAACGTGTTCCATCGAGGAGAAATTCAAATATCAGCTTAATCAATCTCCCTAAATTTTCTGCTCTTACATTCTTTCTCTTCATCGCTTCCTTCTGAGCTTCACGAATTTGCTTAGGTAAATTGTTGTGAACAGTCATCATTAAAGCTTGAACACGTAATGGCTTATCCCTTTCCTTACGACTTAAGGCGTCAGCCACCACATTTGCTTTTTTAGGATGATACCAAATTTCACAATCGTAATCACTCAACAACTCAATCCACCTTCGTTGTCTCAAGTTTAACTTTTTCTGATTCAAAATATATCGTAGGCTCTTGTGGTCAGTGAAAACCACACATTTTGTTCCATACAAATAATGTCTCCATAATCTAAGAGCAAAAATAATGGCTCCTAACTCCAAATCATGAGTAGTGTAATTTTCTTCATGGACCTTCAATTGTCTAGAAGCATACGCTATCACCTTTTCTCTTTGCATCAACACGGCTACATAACCCTTAAGAGATGCGTCACAATACACCACAAAATCTTCCGTTCCTTCGGGCAACGCTAAGATCGGTGCACTACACAACTTCTGCTTCAACGTTTGAAAAGCTTCTTCTTCTTCTTTTCCCCACTCGTATTTCTTATTTTTCTGAGTCAACTTAGTTAGTGGCTTAGAAATCAAATAAAATCCTTAAATAAACCTTCGATAATAGCCTGCCAATCCATGAAATTGTCTCACCTCCGTTGGCATCTTCGATGCATGTAACACCCCCAAATCGGAATAATAAGTCTGGGAGTGTTACTTCATAGATCAATAGCACAAGATATGAGAACAACCTCTAAAAGAGTCATTTAAAATACGATATATTGGATTTATTGAAATTGTTTAATACAAAGTGCAACGGCTTAAATTGTTCAACATTTGATAATAAAGATTTTAGATCATAACAAAAATCCCAAGATGTAATGACTCCAAATCTTTTATGCATGACTTCCCAAAAGAGTATCCCCAATGTGTCCTTAGCACCTCGTGCCTCATTGACCTGAGAAAACATGCTTTAAAACGTTAACATAAAGTTGGTGAATTCATAGGTTTATGTAAATATAATGTAGGACCGCAAGATTTCCAAGTGTATGATAATGCAACAGATGCAAACATCACAAAGTGTAATTACGTTTCCCTAAGCTCATGACACTGAAGCTCGACATGTATGATTTGCAATATAAATTGCCAACATTGCCCTTGATGATGTTCTAACCCGCAACATCCCAAATCCGACATGGTATACATCCGTTGGTTCACTCCGTGACACCAGTGAGAGCTACTCACCCGGATGGGGATGTCAATCCCAAATAGATCTATTTATAACATTCGCGCTCACACAAAGTAATTGACAGTTCATGATAATGGGCACAGTGGGTTATCGCTACTTAGGCAAACACGTAATCATGATAAAATGTACACTTGCGTCCAATTTGTAAAACAATGCATGTTTCTCACCCCAAAAGTTGTAAATCATTGATATAGTAAAACATGGGGCTATGAACTCACCTTAGTAAGTAGTCCTCTGTGAAAGGTAATGTTCCCAAGTATGGCAAATGAATCACACCGTCAAATACCTAAGTAAATATGGCCAGTCTTAGTCTACAAATTTAGGCCAACGACTTCGTGTATAAACTACAGTAATTTGCAAGTTTATATATACTGTTATCACTTGTGTGGTGGTGTACACGTTTATTGTATTTGTTTTCCTCGTTTGCTCTTGGGAAGATGTACGACTATATACATTTAAGTATACACGGTGTTTAAGTATTAATAATAAATACACCTATTTATTATTCGCGTGACTTTAGTTATATAAGTATCCGTATTATACCACGACTAGTCCTATACCATAAGTGTTTATTTAAATCACTTAATTATATAAAATACCCTTAGGTTTTCATTATTGGCAAAAACAGTCCTTATAGTTTAAAATAGAATATTTACCATTTACACCCCTGAGTTTCCATATTGATACGTTTAGTCCCTCTATTGTACAAAAATTACATTTTAGGTTCTTATGAGTTCCAAATAGTCCCTTAAGTTCAGGAATGTCAAAAACAATATTATCAATACACTAGCAATATTAACAATATGCTAGCAGTACTAACTTTGCTAGCAGTACTAACTCCGCTAGCAGTACTAACTCTACTAGCAGTACTAACTTCTACTAGCAGTACTAACTTCTTAAGCGTGACAGTATTAACTTCTAACTTAGCTCGTATCATACAACCCATCAGTGAGTTAACAAATTCATTAGAGTTTGTTTGAGCTCGTGTTGGACACAAGACGCGACTATGGTCTTGCTAACTTAATTTAACATATCCCAAACAACCCTAGTTCGCATATACTATATTTTACACATCTTTATTGAGCAAGACGAGTTGTTAAGTATTATGATACATGACATGAAAGTGTTTCCGTTTCCAAATGAGTTACCAAACCTCTTGGCTAAATATTTTACGTATGCATGTCATGTTTAAACATTCATGCTTATACACAAGATCTTGGTTACATACCTTATGGCTTTTAGTCCACCACACAAGTCATACATGTAATGTACATTAAGACGTGTACATGGGTTATGCCATGCTAAGCATGACCCACGTTTAATTTGTTTAACATATGATAATCATACCCTATGACATATGAATAAAACATGAAACTTAAATATGAACGTAGGCTAAGACACTTACAAGGGTCCTAGCTTCTTGAATGTGTGTGTCGTGTAATCATGTGGAAACTCGACTTGTATACCCCAAGCCTTAGTTTAAACCGAATCTTTCTTGCTTTCAAACCCTTAAACGTATAACCTTAGCTTATAGATTACTAGGTTATACCTTAAAACTCTTTGGTTGTGAGTTATGGTGTCGTGTTTATGGATTTGTGTCTCGGCTGTGATGACCAGAACGAGGAGAGTAACAAGGATGGTTTTTGCTAGTGTGCCTTTAAGTGTGTGAGTGTGTAAACACTCTTGGTTGTAAGCTTTCCTATTTATAGAGAAAATATCTCTATACCAATTTATTAAACCATGTCTCCTTTGCTAGAGAAGTGTAGTAGCTTAAGTACATGCTTAGGTGGTTTTTAGGGTAGTTTAGGCTTGATTAAATTACAAGTATTAATGAATTGGGTGATGCACAAGATTATGCAAGATTTTCTATGTTGGTTTGTGTGGGTGACGATTTGCTAAAGGGAGGGAAACACAAGATACAAATCTTGTATAAGATTTGTTAAGTACCTAAATTTAATTAATCCTATGTTGTACAAGATTTAGTTAAGATTTGAGGGTAATATCCAATGGTCCTTGTGTCGTGTGAAATGGAGGAAAAGAAACAAGGCAAAGTGTGTTAGAGTTTAAGGTTTCCTTAACCTTAAACTAACTAACCATTCATCCTTAAACTAACTATGGTAAGCTATGGGTTAAGGGTACATGTGTAAGGGTATGTAAGATCTTGTAAGTGATTTACAAGTGACCCTTTCAATTCTTAAAGCATTGGACGCCTAGGATTAGAGCTAGGGTACAATTGATTAGACAATTTCTAGTTATATGGGATTAAGGTGTACTTTAGTGGTTAATAACCAAGAGTATATAATTTTTGTCTTATGTTTGTATTGTGTTTAAACATAACTAGCCCTTATAGGCTTAATGATACAAATTTGTATAATTTTTTTGTTTAGGGAATAAAAATGGGTATTGGTTTGAGTCTAGATAAGTCTAGGTATTTCTCAGGTGTGTCTAAATGTTTTTTATTGCGAAACGTAAATGTTTTACGTATCCAATAAAAATAAAATATGAAAGGTTATGAATTATACTCTAAATAATTATATGACACTTGTTTGACGTAAACTTTTATTTGTTTGATGCCCGTTTACGTTGAATGATGGTTTTTAGTTTACGCGATCTAACTATATGATTATAATTAGGAGCGAGCGCGTAAAACTCTAAAAATAAATAATGGTAATAATTGAGTCGGGAAATGACCTGAAAATGTGAAATGTAACAGTCTCCACCCGTTAGAAGAGCCTTTTCCTCAAGGCTTAAGTTGCAACACTTGACAAAGGTACGGGTTTAGTGAAGAGATGCGGATACTTCTTTTAAAATTGGTCTTCACGTTCCCATGTGAACTCATGACCTCTCCTTGAGTTCCATCGAACCTTGATAATTGGTATACGGCTTTGCTTCAACCGTTTGACCTCTTGATCCATGATCTCTACGGGTTCCTCCACAAAACGGAGCTTGTCATCAATGTGTTGTCCTTCCAACGAAACGGCTAATGGTTCGTCGGAATAACATTTCTTCAGGTTGGATACATGAAATGTATTATGAACCCTGCTTAACTCTTAAGGATGTTCAAGCTTGTAAGCAACGGATCTAACCTTTTCCAGCACCTTGAAAGGTCCAACATATCTAGGGTTTAACTTCCCCCGCTTGCCAAAACGCACGACTCCTTTCCAAGGTGAAACTTTGAGCATAACTATATCCCCAACTTGGAACTCCATCGACTTGCGCTTTAAGTTGGCGTAGCTCTTTTGTCAGTCACGAGCGGCTTGAATCCTTTGTTTAATCAGAATGACCTTCTCGGTCGTCTCTTGAACTAAGTCTGGACCGGTGAGTTGAATTTCTTCAACCTCGGCCTAAAAAATAGGTGAACGACACTTTTGACCGTACAACGCCTTAAACGGTGTAGGCTTGATGCTAGCATGATAACTATTGTTATATGAAAATTTGACTAATGGCAAATGTTTAACCCAACCATTTCCAAAGTCAATCACGCAAGCACGTAACATATCCTCGAGAGTTTGAATAGTCCTCTCGCTTTGTCCATCCATCTCCAGATAATAAGTAGTGCTCATATCCAAGCTTGTACCCCTAGGCCCTTTGAAGTGACTTCTAGAAATTTGATGAGAATATAGGATCACGATCACAAATGATTGAGACAGGTATTCCATGCCTCGTGACTACTTCCTTCATGTGCATTCTCGCTAATTTCTCCGTAGTCAGTTTCTCTCATTGGCGTAAAGATTACGGACTTAGTAAGTCGGTCAACAATCACCTAAATGGTGTCATAACCTTGCGACGACTTAGGAAGCTTGGTGAGAAAATCCATTATGATGTTATCCCACTTCCATTGAGGTATCTCGGGTTGCACCAACAAACCCGATGGTCTTTAGTGTTCGGCCTTGACCCTAGCATATGTCAAATATTTATGGACATAGGTGGTGATGTCGGCCTTCATATTGGGTCACCAATATAGCTTTTTCATGTCCTGGTACATCTTGTTAGAACTCGGATGGATGGAGTATTTTGATTTGTGGGACTCGTGCATGATCACAGTCCTCAAGTCACCATAACATGGCAACCAACTCCTGCCGTTTAAGCATAAGGTTCCATCAGCGTGGGGTTCCAACCTCTCCTTTGGTATATCCTTCCTGATCATACCACCTACATCTTTGTTCTTGAGATTCTTTGGTTTCTATGCTTCAGTCTAAGCATTCAAGATTTGTTTAGAAAGATCCAAACCAATAGTCATTACTAAGGCTCAGACTCTTAATGGTTTAATTTGCTCTTTCCTGCTCAAAGCATCAGCAATAACATTTGCTTTCCCCGGGTGATAACGAGTCTCACAATCGTAATCACTGGGCAACTCTAACCAATGACGTTGCCTCATATTCAACTCCTTTTAGTCAAGTATGTGTTATAGACTTTTATGATCAGTGAACATCGTACACTTGGTTCCATACAAGTAGTGCATCCAAATCTTTAGAGAAAATTCTACTGCACCAGGTTTCAAATCATGGGTAGTATAATTTTTCTCATGAATCTTCAGCTGTCGTGATGCATAAGCAATCACCTTCTCATTTTGCATCAATACCGCACCCAATCCTTTATGTGACGCATCGCAATAAACAATAAAGTTCTCAGCTCCTTAAGGGAGAGCTAAGATGGGTGCGCTACACAACTTATGCTTCAATGTTTGAAAAGCTGCTTCTTGCTTGTCACCCCATTCAAAGGCGACTTTCTTCCAAGTGAGTTTGGTCATTGGCTTAGCAATTTTTGAAAATCATTCAATGAATCTTTGGTAGTAACCGGCAAGACCTAAAAATTGAGGAATCTCTGTTGGAGTCTTAGGAGATGCCCAATCTTTTATGGATTCGATCTCGGCGAGATCCACGTGAATGCCTTGACTATCAATCACGTGGCCGAGAAATTATACCTTAGGGATCCAAAATTCACATTTAGAGAATTTAGCGTACAACTCCTCCTTCTTAAGCAATTCTAGAATTGCCTTAAGATGCTCTTCATGTTCCTTCTTGTTCTTCGAATAAATTAGTATATCGTCGATAAAGACAATTACAAACTTATCCAAGTATGGTTTGCACACTCGGTTCATGAGGTCCATGAATACTGCAGGTGCAATTTTCAAACCAAATGGCATCACTTGGAACTCGTAATAACCATACCAAGTCCTAAATGTCGTCTTCAGAATATCCTCTTCTCGTACTCTAAGCTGATGATAACCCGATCACAAGTCTATCTTCGAATAAACAATGGATCCTTGTAGTTGATCAAACAAATCATCAATCCTTGGGAGAGGATAACAATTCTTCATCGTCAGCTTATTCAATTCTCGGTAGTTAATGCACATCCGAAATGATCCGTCCTTCTTTTTGACAAACAAGACCGGAGCTCCCTAAGGTGAGGAACTAGGTCTTATAAAGCCCTTATCGGATAGTTCTTACAGTTGTTCTGACAACTCTTTCATTTCGAAAGGAGCTAATCGATAGGGTGCTCGTGCTATAGGTGCAGCACCCGGCATCAAATCGATTTAGAATTCCACTTGTCGAGGCGGTGGAAGACCTGGCAAATCTTCAGTAAATACTTCAGGAAAATCTCGAACGATTGGTACGTCCTCAAGTCGCTTCTCCTCCGACTTATCTTCAGTCTCTTTCGTAGTAATATGTGCTAAAAAGGCATGATATCCTTTTAACAAATATTTATGAGTTTTGGTGCACGAAATGATGTTTAAACGAGTCCTATTTCCCCGATTACTTCCGTCACCATGAACAATTAAGGTTTCATTTCCCCAAGGAATACGAATGATCTTCTCGGCGCAATCAATGACTGTATGGTACTTTGACAACCAATCCATACCGATTATGATGTCAAAGCTACCAAGTTCTATGGGCATTAAGTTAATGTTGAATGGATGGTCTAAGAAGTTTAATGTACAACCCCGGATGATAGTGTTTATCCCAATTATTTTCCCATCGAGCTAGTAGCCCATTGTTACACCAAGTCATACCGATACTTATGAAGAATGAAGCTAGTAGCCCATTATTGAAGATCAGATTTTCGGACTTAAAACTCTGGACACATGATGGACATAGACTATTTAATGACAATCTTAGATATTCTAGACTATTTGTATTTTGTGTTTTTATTAACAACGCATTAAAAGTCAAGTTTCTCTCTAACAATCCAACCCACATATCACTTATTGTTCTTGGTTGATTCATTAGATTACTAGTATTCTACAACTACGTACTAACACCTTTAGCGGTTTGGATCATGAAGATGCGAACAAACACATTGAGAAAGTTCTTGAGATCGTGGATTTATTTCACATTCCTAATATTACTATAGACCAAGTGATGCTTAGAGCCTTCCCCATGTCCCTAACCAGAGCATCAAGTCGTTGGCTAAGAAATAAACCAACTGGTTTGATTACAACCTGGGAAGATCTGAAGACTAAGTTTCTTAGCAAATATTGCCCACCTGCTCGTACTACAAAGAAAATGGAGGAAATTAACAACTTTCAACAAGAGCCAAACGAAAACCTCTATCAAGCCTGGGAATGATTTAAAGAGCTATTGATGAAGTGTCATCAACACTAGTTAACGGAGATGTAGGAGGTGGTCTTCTTCTATAATGGATTGGATGTTCCAACTCGACAAATTCTTGATTCAAGAGGTGCCATACCATAAAAAACTGCCGCTGACGCAAAAATAGCCATCCAAGAAATGGTTGAATGCTCTCAAAAATGGCACAATGGAACATCAAGAGTCAGAAGTACTGAAACTTCTGATGGATTAGCAGGAATACAAGCACAACTGAACAATCTTGAAAGAGAAATCAAAAAGGCAAATGAAAAAGTTTATGCTGCTCAAGTAGGATGTGAACAATGCAAAGGACCCTATTACACCAAAGATTGCCCACTTAAGGAGGAAGGAAAAACTCTTAAAGAATCTTACTACATGCAATTTAGTGGACCTTTTCAAGGAGGGGGATATAGAGCAACAACTCCGGGGTACTATCAGAGGAATAACATAATTCCTTTGTACTAAGAGCGAAGGCAATCTATGGAAGATAGCCTGAGCAAATTCATGAGTGAATCAGCAAAGAGGCATGAAGAAAATTCCAATTTGGTTAAAGAAATCCGAGCTGCGACAGATGCTGCCATTAGGAACCAAGGAGCATCAATTAAGACTTTAGAAATTCAAATCGGTCAAATAAGCAAGTTACTACAGGAAAGAGGATTTGGAAGCCTACCAAGCTCAACTAAAACAAACCTAAAAGACCAAGTCAAGTCAATCTCAACTACTATTGAAGCTGATTCGTACTCGATACGCCGTATTGGATCATCCCAATACGTCGTATCTACTGGATAGAACAGTACACTCTTGTACAAGTCAAGACAAATGACGGTTCCTTTTCCAAATCATTTGGATAATCATTAATGTGAAGAAGAAGAAGGGAAATATAGACCAAAATTTACAAAAGCTTATGGAGCTTCACATATCAATGACACCATACCCCTAAAGGAGAAAGACCTAGGGAGTTTCACTTTACCTTGCTATATTAATAATGTTTGTTTTGACAATACCCTTGTTAACTTAGGAGCTAGCGTTAGTGTTATGCCTCTCTTGACCTACCTTAACTTAGGAATTGCTAAAAACATACTAGTAAGAATTGGCAAATTTACTTTCCCAGTAGACTTTATTATTCTTGATATGCCCGAGGATATCAAAGTGCCCTTGATCCTCGGAAGACCATTTTTATCTACGGCCGTGCTAAGATTGATGTTTACAAAAGAAAGATTACTTTAAGGGTCGGGGAAGAAAAGATTATTTTCACAAGTGTTAAACCTGCTAGTAGTTTAATTAAGAGGGTCTACATGCTAAGTTTGAGAGAAAGAATGGAACTTGATTTAGAAGCTAGGTTTATGGGAGAGATGCTGGTGTTAAATAGATCATTAAACCCTTTCTTGGAAGATTACATTGAACTAAATGATCTAAATGAACCATTTAAGCTTAGGAGAAATCAATGTGATGATTTAATGCCCACCATTAAGGAAGGTGAGGTAATTGAGGAATTTAGAACTAGGGATGAAGATCTTGATACTGGAATTGATGATTACCCTAGTTATTGCGACAATGATAAGAAAATCCACATAGACTGTGCCTACAACTTAAAGTTTTCATGCATGATAGGATTTGAATTTACTCGCGTCAACTTCTTCCCGTTATTGTACATCAATGTGATGTCCAAAAAGTTTCATAACTCTATAATGAAAGATAAGATGGTGTACAAAGGGGATAATGTTGTAGGAACCTTAATGAATGTGCCTATTTTTGTTGGAACCTTTTCTAGTTGTGACTGACTTTGCAGTTTTGGAAAATATAGATGCTTATCGTGATGAAGGAATGGGCGATGTTATTATTGGCGAACCAATATTATGAGAAGTTAGAATTAAAGCAAGATGGTTTAATGGAATAATTACCCTTTACAATAGTGATGATGAAGTAACTTACCAATTGGTGCGATCACATCCGAGGTTTAAACACCACACTAATAAGCAATGCAATAAAATCCCACCATTACTGAAGGTAAGTGAACATGATAAGATGAACGAGATCTCGCACTCATACCATAAGTTAAAGAGGTTCTATAAAGGAGTTTTGAATCTAGGACCCGACTTTATCCGAGTTCTGTCAATAGAAGAATGGCTCACACGCGGGCACATTAGCGTGCAGGAGATGGAATAAAAAGAAGAGATGCTAAAGAAAAGTCTAACTTAAAGACTTTACTATAAACAAAAGTGCTTCCTGAGAGACAACTCGGATTGTTATTTAATTTTATCGAGTCTGTCTTCCCAGACATCAATACAGCGTATCCGCCCCATACCATACGGCGTATTGATTGTCTGGACGTTATCAGTCTTTACTTTTTATGCACTTTAAGAAACATTATTGTCGGTTCTGGAATTCGGCGTATTTATTAATTTGATACGGCATATCTACCAGACTGACCCGTATTTAGTTTGTTTAGTTTAGTTTAAATTAACCGTAGATGCCAAGATAGGAATGCACATTTTTCATATTTTACATAGGACCTCGTGAATGAAATATCGACGAATATTAGTGGAGAATTTACAAATCTGGAAGATCTTGAAGTGTTAGAGTCTTAAAACCTCAAGACGGCTGTTCAACACACAATCTTGCTCATAAACGCAAATTGGAGAATCTACCGAGAAAATATCAGGAGAGTTTCTCATTCTAATTTTTTTTAATTCTCGTATTTAATGTTTTATCTATACAATGAGGACGTTGTATAATTCAAGTGGGGGGATGGAATTGGGATGTTTACTTGTCCTATTTTTCACACTAAAATGCTTAAATTATGCTCAAATTAAAAAAAAAATTTAAGCATACTTTTGTGAAATTGCATGTTACCTAACCCGCACACAATAATCCTTGTTAGATACTATGAGGATTCAGCCTTTTCGTTTCCAAATGTTTACCCAAATTCCACAAAATATAAGTATGCCGGTGATGTTGTAGACTTTAGAACTTGGCTTGGTATATCTATTCGAGACCACAATAATGATATTATGGATTTAATTAGAATAACTTGTTTACATCGGTATATTTTTAGGATTACACCCAAATCGCCTTTCCATGTTGCTTATTAACTAACTACACCGGTTAGTTAACCTCAAGTTTAAACCCTTTCCACTCTCATCCTTAGAGTGATGTTCCACTAGAACAACCCGTAGAGCCAATCCTTTAGGAATTACACCAACTATTTGTTTCGTTACACCCTTACACCTTAACATACCCTGTTAGATTAAGTTTAATTTACAGTTGGTAGTTGCTTAAAGTGTAAAGTTTGTATTTCCCGAGTCTTGTGTCATTTTCTATCTTTGGTGCGGTTGGAAATTTGCACATTGCAAATGGGAATGCATATTAGTAGTCAAAACTCATGTGATTTTACTACCATCACAATTATTGGTGAGTCCGAAGAACGAAGAACTATCAAATGAATTATCCTTAATTATTATAATCGTGAAGATGGAGAAACTACTCGGAGTTTTGTATATAGTTAGATTGAAAAAAAAGAAAGGGAGAGAAGGAAAATTTGAAGATAATCATTTCGCAAAGCAAGAATCGAAGGAATTATACGAAGGATCAATTATTCGTTGATACGCAACAAAAATCAACGATGTAGAGTATTGTACAAAGTGGAAGATATAACCACTTACATTGTAGAGTATGTAAAAATTATGGGATGATTGGGAAGTTGACCGTTACGGGAACGCCAACTTAGGTTGTTTTTTTATCTATGATCAAGACGTTGTAAATAGTTGTGTCTTTGTCATGATAACGGTCGGGAAAAAGTGTCTAGCAACTTGTATCTTAGTCTTAATCTATTTGTTTCTTGATTTTTATTTAACAACAATTTACTTCCCTCTCACCTAATGATTAACAATGGGTTTTACGCGAATGAGGATGTGATCGAGCGTGCATGTCTATTCTATCATTACCGCCATGTATGCATGTCTCAGCTGCATTGTTGGTTTATTACTATAGGTGAAAGTTAGAAGGTTCCTATCCTATATCATTCTTCATCCTAACTGTTGGTTAAATTCGAATGGGGATATGATCGAACACACATGTCTATTCCGTCGTTACGGCGGCCATGTATGTGTGTTTCAGCTGCCCTGTTGGAGTGGTACTTCTGGTGAAAGATTGTAGAATGATCAACCGTAAGATTTTCCATACAAAAACCCATATTTACCTTTATAAACTTGTTACTCCTTGGCTTTAGTGGTGGAGATGTGTATCCTTGCCAAGCTTATGATAGAATACTCGTCATGACCAAGTAATTGAGCGAATTAGTTTCATGGTACCACATAGATTAGTTGAGTGATTTGAGTGTTTTCATCTTCCTATTTCGTGAGGTCTTTAGTTGTGTACTTGTAATAGATCAAATACATGCTTTAACGAAAAATATCCTTAGGGATACATTTTTATAAACTTCTAAAGGCTACTTGAGGACAAGTAGGATTCAAGTGGGGGGATATTTGATGACATCAAATAACGTCTATTTTATAGCATCATTTATCCCACGTTATTAACCCATTTTGTATAGTTATTGCAAAGAATTGTTACTTAATCGTTTATATTTGAGAATTGCAGTAATTATGGAGTACTTGGTGAATATTAGCAAAAGGCGCGCAATCTGGAACTTAAACGAAGATATTTTGAAGATTACTATTTTGAAGACCAATACGCCGTATCTATCAAGGAAGATACATCGTATCCGTGCCTGCACTTACCAAAGTCCACAAAGGAATGAAGCTCAATACGCCATATCCAGAGAGACTCAATACGCCGTATTCAAGATATAGTATGCGAATATTCTGGAAGATATCAAACGTGGCCCCTACTCCAAGAAACTCTAATACGCCATATCCAATCCTTGGATACGGCGTATCGAACCGACTTCCAGACCTTATAAATAGAAAACTCAAAAACAAGTTTTAAGTGTGCTAAATCATATTTTCGATACCTAAACCATAAAAGTCAATTTTCGGAGACAACGTGTAATTCCATATACTTTAGTAATCGTTTAGTTTTTGGTATCATTCGTTAACTCAGTTAGTTTACCTTAGCTAAATAATTGCTCTTGTATTTATTATGACGTTTGAAGGCTAATACCTTCGGGTATTAGCCATTATTATAACGATTTGAATGTTTAGTATTGTTATCTCAATTTCTTGATTTATCATTGTATGCTTGTTTATGTTTATCAATTTATACTTGTTTACATGCTTTTGTATGCGACCTATCATTCAACTGGATCTAGTGATACGGACCAAGTAATCTAGAGTCTGGGATAGCTCTCCATATAGTGATTTATACATCTAGACCAATAGGATCACAAATAATGACCTACCTTTGCCTTTAGATTAGTGAGCTTAGTTGGACCGGCAGGTGACCCTTGGGATCAACGAGTACGTTCTTAATTAATTGGTAAAGATTTGGTTAGTGGACTACTAGTGTATAAATTGCCATTAAGCAGTAAGTGGGTAAAGTCTCTATGAGCTAGGGTTTAACAAGATCACCATTGCTTTAATCCCTAAGATAGATTATAATCAGCAAATAAGGATGCTTTATGCGAATGCTTTAATTGTGACAGAATTAATGTGTCTAGGTCTTAGGAAGAAGTCCCGCCTAAGTCTTAAGAATGATATGCCACCTCGAGAGAAGAAATTATTGCACTAAATAAACAAACCAATGTTCTAATCGGATTAATAATGGTTAATACACTTTTCTTATATAAGTCTCGACCGCTCTTTTATCTTTTGTTAATTAGCTTACGTGGGTTAAAGCGTCTTGAATTATTGTAGTCATCGACCAACCTGTGCCAGTCTTTCAGGCTGAAACCTACCTTTTTACATGTTAGAATTAGGATTAGAACTAACATAGGTTTAGCATAGGTTTGACTTAGATTAGATTTAACATAGATTACATAACCAAAATATGAATAAATTGAGAGATTTAACCTTGCTTCAAGTGTTCGACACCCAACTTACCACGAATCTACCACCGACTGGGTACACTGCCCGTTTAAGTGTCATTTTTGGTTAAGTCGGCAAAATATAAATTTAAAACTTGAAACATCTTAAATATATACCATACAACGACCACATCAGGTAATTAAAATACTGATAGATTATAAGGTTAACGACTTCGATCTTAGTGTTTGACACCCTACTTACCACGAAACTCCACCCGATCGGGTACACTGCCCGTTAAAGTGTTGTTTTAGGATAAGTCGGCTAAATATAAATTTAAAACTTGGTAATCAATAAATTGACCCTACATGACAGCACATCAAGTTTTTAGTGCCGCTGCCGGGGAGTGAAAAAGTTTAACCTTTAATTTTATTAGTATTTCTAACCATTAGTTTAAAATAATCTAATTAGTGTAATTTAATTCTATTTGAAATTAATTTAATTATATGATTTAGTTGTGTGTTTAAATTCCTGGATTATTTAATTGTTTTCTAACTATTCTGTTCTGATAGATCAACAGATACGCTGTATCCACCAGTTGGATACGATGTATCGACCTTTCCACTCAGAAAAGCGTATTGATCTTTACAGTCTAAACAACGTATTTGTTCTTCCAAACGATACGGCGTATTCTGTATAATTAATACGACGTACTGACCTTCAGTAGACCATACGACGTATTCAAATTAATTGAATACGACATATTGATCATCTGATACAGTAACAGTGTTTCGAATTTGATTTCCTGTTTTAAGTGTTCTCTCTCATGAGGGCACATCCTACTGATCATTTGTACTTATTTTCACGAATTCGATTGACGATGACAGAACAAAACGATTATATCTCTGTTACCCAAAAAAACTACATCTCTAATGATAACAAAAGGAGAATGATCGAGAGAAATTTTGTTGAGATACAAGGAACGTTTTTGGTCAAGATACGAGATAATACTTTCAATGGGGCAATTGGAGAAAACGTGTTTGAGCACATTAATAAATTTCTTGAAGTAGTTGGGCCAATTAAAATTAATGGGGTACGTCAAGACCGATTTAGGCTTAGTATCTTCCCTATTTCACTCGCAGGTGCCGCAGGTGAATGATTTAAAAAGGATTGTATAGGATCATTTACTACTTAGGAAGATTTAGTAGAAAAGTTCATTAAAAAATTCTACCAACCTTCTGATGACAATGAAGAAATTGACGCTGAGGAGGATGATGACCCCGATGATATTACTAACATCTTCAAGATCAAAGGCAATCTATTTGACTTCGAGACACCCTTATGTAAAGCATTCAGCGACTTCAACTACCTCCTTAAAATTAACGAGGATCTGTTTACTTTTGATATCGAAGGAATTAGGATCTACAAGGAATATGAGTTGAATAATCATGTGACAAGGGATCTTGAGGAACCATAGTTGGATAACAGGGTACCATATCAACTATGTGATCATATATGTGAACCATATCGTTTTAAGAATGGAATAACCAAATGGCCCACGTGTAGTTCAGATGTTGATGGATTTTGTAATGGTGGAGAGCTGCCTGGGATGGTTCGGGTCGGAAATATGACTTATTTCCAAGATCACAAATGGTATGATGAATTAGCTAATGGAATACTAAAAGAAGAAACCTTAATGCAAAAAGCAAAAGTTGAAGAATCATGGGGAAATGCGACTCCCGGTGTGATGAAATTCTGTGCATGGTTGATAAATAGTTTTGGGGACCTCCACGAACTAGACTATAATATTCTAGTAAAGCTACAAGAATGTTGGTGGAAGATAAATTCTCATGAACTCGCACCATTCATTCGTTCAGAAAGTTATGGTCAGAGACCATATACAAACTTTAAAACTAAAAAGGCTCATGACCCTTATCTTGAGATTAATAATATCTTGGGTAGAAATTATGACACAAGCAATGCTGGTAATACTCAATATAATCAGGGGCATGATAAACACAAGGATGATCCTACTCTTGAACCATCAGTCTACAAAATCAAGAGATTTGAGATGATGAAGTACTCATTCAATGCTGACGAAGAGTACATTGCCATAAAAGAGTCTGAGTACCTCAACCACTCAAAGGACAACCTCGACGCTTATCGAGAACTTTTATGTATCATTGATGAGGGATGGGTCGTGGCAAAACCCGATGAAGAATAAGGAAGAAGAAAGAAAAAGGTCTAACTTAAAGACCGGATGAAACAAAAGTGCTTCTCGGGAGATAACCCGATCGTTTATAAATTGTTTGAATTGTTTTCATGAGTTTGTCTTCCCAGACACTCCATACGGCGTATCAAACCCCTCTGGATACGGCATATGGATGTATCTAGACGTTATTAGTATGTAATTTAATTTTAGTACTTTAAAATTTTTAATTGTTTTTATAGGAACCATACGGCGTATCCTAGGGTTTGGGATACGGCGTATTGATCCCTATACAGTTGTGTGTTTAATTGTTTTCCTGCATTGTAACCATTGTATAACCGAGATAGGAATTGCAATTTTGTCTTCTAATCTTTTATGCAGGACCTTGTTATAAGGAAATCAACGATATGGTATATTCTGAAAAAGACGTATGTTGAACTCGTACGAGCATTTTGAAGCCTCGTCAACACACTTTTGCTCAAGAACTCAAATTGGAGAATCATATCGAGCAACATATCAAGGGAGTTCCTTGTTCTAATTCTATTTCCCATTTTCTTTAATTGTTTTATATATACAACGAGGACATTGTATAATCTAAGTGGGGGGGGGGGGGATGGAGAATTAGAACGCTTACTTGTCCTTTCTTTTACAAATAATATGCTATATGCTTAAATTATACCAATTTTTTTTCTAGCATAACTTTTGTAAAAATTACTAGTTACATGACCTCACGCACTATAACCCTTAATTCCAAAGGCAGAGGCACTAATAGGACTGACATCCATCAGATTAGAATTCCTTAACCTAGAAGTGTCAGTAGGCGTAAAAGCAAGACCCTTAGTGGAGGTTGTAGAAAGGGGTCCGGAAGAAGCAAGAAACGTAAGAAAGCTAGCAACAACAGGAAAAACGAGCCATACTTGGGAAGACCACAACGGAAGCAACTAAGTGTAATCATATGATGAGGTATAGTCTCCTTCGGAATACTTAGAGGAAAAACCTATCTTACATACTCCTGCCAAACTAGCACAGGCTAAACTAAACAAACGCTCTGGAGATACTGACTTGTCGAAGGACATGTCAGGTCCGGAGTCACCACCAGAACTCTGAAGAAGCTGGTGTGTCAAAGGACATATCAGGTTTAGAGTTATTAGCTCCGTCCTAGCGCAACGGTATCAAAGGACAATCCGACAAAGGTACAGTCCTTGTGAAGGACCATCATCCTTGAAATGACACGTAGCTGACAAATCGTATCAAGAGAGAGCCCCACGGTTATGTCTTGTAACGAATCCCAAATAGTATAAAAGGAGAGCTCATTTCCCTAGGACGATACACACAACACCTACTCTGGACCACACTTTCTATTCTTCGCATTTATCTCATATCACCGTACTTATTCTTACGCTAGAGTTGGTCCTAAATTCACACCTCGGGGTGAGCTAACGGTGTTCTTTCTTATTTTCAGCTAAGATACAAAGGATTAAGGTCCGAAGGAACCAAGCTGATCTGGATATTTATCAAGGCTGAGGTCATTTTTACCAAGCTTAAGCAGTCTACATAAAATTACCTTAACATTTGGCGCCATCCATGGGACCCGACATCCCAATCTACCCAAAGAAGAAAATCAAAGAAGGCATGGTTGACTCACAACCTATGGAGGAGGAATTTCGAGGAGCCAAACCAAGAGATGTTAGAACAGAAACCCACGAGGGACCCACCGAACCAGTCTTATAAACGCAGAAAACTCCTTCCCTTTCTCCAGCCTACATCAAAGAAAACATTGACGTGTTGAGAACCATGATCAAAGAACATGAGCAACAATCCATGACAAAAGCCACACCGAGAAGGCTTACCTATGCCGACTTTGATAAGGAAACTCTGGCCAGGTCGCTAGCAAGGAATTTCTTCGATCAATTCTCCCTTGAATCTTTTGGCATATCCAACACTCGCAGATAAGCTCATTCCACCGACAAAAGTCAGAGGACTCCTTCTAGGAACAAGGAGCTATCAGGACTAAGAAGGTCAAGAAGGTTAGAAGACCAAAGTATAACAAAAAAGAAATCAAGAAGGGAAAGGCCCAAGTCTAGAGGGAAAAGGTCTAGGCATCATGAAACAAGCTCAGACTCTAAATACGAGGAAGGTTCGAAAGACACCTATGAAGATCTGAATTCACCCTACAAAAGACCTAAACCCACTCCTTTTACCCAAAGAATTACTCGCTTCAAATATCATCAGAGGGCAAAGCTCCCTCAGAACATCAGGGTATATAAGGGAAACAAAGATCCGGAGGATCATTTAAGTATCGTCTTGGCGGCGGCTAAGCAAGAAGAATGGCCGATGCCTGTCTGGTGCAAAATGTTTCGCCAAACCCTAGGTGGAGCGGCATGAAACTGGTTCGATGATTTGGACCCTAAGAGTGTGGATAGTTTTGAGGAACTAAGTCAAAAGTTCTTGAAGAATTTTCACAACAAAAGAGATATGCCAAAGACCCTACAGAGATTCACGACATCAAGAGAAGACAAAACGAAGGTTTACAAGCTTTCATGGATCGGTTCAAGTCTGAAAGTTCACACATAAAAGGAGTTCCTCCGGTTTTACGAATCTCAGCTTTTATGCATGGTCATGGTCATCCGGAACTCGCTAAAAAACTTAATGACAAAATCCCCAAGATGGTGGACAAAATGTTTGAAAGAGTTAGGGCCTTCATTAGAGGACAAGTTGCCGCTGGCTCAGCAGAAATGGTCCGTTCCTCTCAGTGGGACAAAGAGAACGTTCGTCTGGCATGGTCCGAAGGATACGAAAAAGCCAGAAACAGAGGTGGTCCGAGAGAAACATGAAGAAACATGAGGATATACATTCCTTATCCCAGAAAAGATACCTTCACCCCACTCATCAAAACTCCAAAGGAGATCCTGGCCATGGAAAGTGTGTGCTTTCCAGAACCACCACCTTTAATTGGAACCCCTAAAAATAGAACCTGAACAAATTTTATGATTACCATAGAGACAGAGGCCACAACACCAACAATTGCTATCAGTTAAAAAAGCAGATAGAAGAATCTGTGGCATCAGGGAAGTTGGCCCATCTGGTAAAGGATATCCGTCGGAACAACCAAAGGAATGGGAGTCAAGGAAGGAACAACATAAAAGTCATAAACATGATAAGGGGAGGAGGAAATCGCAAGAGACCTTTTGAAGGAGAAAGGTTCGGTCTAACAGATGAACTCACCTTCCCAACGATCCCTCGAAATCGACTGACGGATGAACCCATCATATTGGAAGGAAGGATTGAAGATCATCAAGTTTGAAGGATTCTTGTCGACGGCGGAAGTTCGTCAGAGATCATGTATGAACATTGCTTTAGAAACCTCAGTATTAACATCCAGTTAAGACTAAAAAGATGCAGAGCTCCGCTAATAGGTTTCTCAGGAGAAACGTACCACCCTTTGGGAGTAATAGACCTTCGAAGGAACAAAACGGTGCTAATGGAGTTTGCAATATTAAAATTTCATTCATCATACAATGTCATAATAGGAAGGACCAGAATGAGAAGCCTCGAATCGGTAGGCTCTACCATTCTATGATCAAATTCCCTACTAACCAAGGAATCATGATAATGGAGACAAGTAAAGAAGCTCTGTGGGAATGTAGACAGCTGGAAAGGGTGCAAGGTTCATGGAAGGGGGTAAAATAGCGTCAACATGAAGAGCAAATGTATAGGATAAAAGAACAAGGAATACTAAGAACAAAAAGCAGCTCTGGCCACCGGCCTGGCCAAGGTCCGATGCCGCTCGAAAAAACATAGGACAAGGAAAACACAAAGGAAATACTCACCATCAGCCAAGAACGTCCGAACCAGCACGTAACGATGGGGACCACGTTGACAGCCGATTGCAAACAGTTATTAACAGACGTGCTTCGAGAAAACATAGAGGTATTCGCATGGGCTGCGTCAGAAAGAACTGTCATACCGCGATTCATCATGGAGCATCAACTAAAGATATACCCTCTCGCCGAGCCGGTGGTCCATAAGAGACGACCCATGACACCAAACGGAAGACACGCATTGAAAGAAAGGGTGTTCCGTTGGCTGAAGGAAGGGATGATTAGAAAGGTTCAATACCCTGAATGGGTCACCAATACAATACCTGTTAAGCTAGCAAATGGTACTTGGAAGGTGCAAGTGGATTACTCTAGCCTCAAAAAATTCTGTGCTAATGATAACATCAAATATTTGATACTTTTTAGTGTCAATTCTCCCCTAAAAATACTTGCAATTGTCTTATAAATACTTGAATTTGATACTTTTATGGTTATTTCCATGTTTTCAGGTAAAATGCAAGTATGTGACAAGAAACACGGGAAAAGTATGTAAAAATGAAGAAAACGCGGATTCTTACGAAGGTTTACGGCGTAACACGTACGATAGTGTTATGTCATAACTTATTCATGGCAAGACACGTCACCCAACAAGATTACGGCGTAACCACATGGAAGGTTTATGCCGTAACATCATTATTATTGTAGGATGAGTCATCTTAGTCAGCATTACGGTGTAACGTGGCTAATTAGTTATGCCATAACATATTTTATGCCTACAACATGGAAAGCCTTGTCAGCACTTTACGGCGTAACACTCTACAAGGTTACGCCGTAACAAATTCGTAATCTATATATAGAGGCCTCATTCAGCCACTTTAGCATCATCTATTCCACCAGAGATCCAAGGGGTGACCAAGGCCTCAAAAGCTCGAAGAATTCCACCAGAAGTCCAAGGGAGATCACACTTATATTACTTTTGTATTTAATCATTCATAAACCGCATCTGTAAGAATTATGAGTTTTCAATCTATGATTACCTTTATTAAGTCTTGCTTGAAGTGCTAGCCTAGTCGTGAATTTACTATCGTTATAATGTTTATTTCCTGTTAAATCATGGTTTCATTAGATATCCTTATGACTATCGTGTAACCCTAGGTTTTGGTAGTATTGCGGGTGGTTTAGACACTGTTGGTCCTGTTATTAGATTACCAATTTAACATGGGATTAATAGTGGTACTAGGATAGGTCTTAAACCCTATCCCTAGCGTAGGAACTAATCTTGTTACCGCCTTTATCACTTAATATACTTAAAAAGCACATGAACTCTTTCAAAGTGGGTTAATAATCTGTTTAGGTTATTAGACTAGTTCTTGGGATAGATTGGATTAATCACTATGACCTGGTTTCCCTACCTTTGTAACCTTCGCGGGATTCAGGATCGCAGGAATTATAGGGCAGATTAAATATATCCATTCAGGTATGTTGACTTTAGAAACCACTAATGAAACCATGGTATAACATTACACAGGAAAACATAAGTTATGACGGTAGTAATGAATTGGCTAGGCTAGCATGTTTTTCTCCTTGATTACTTCTATCAATTTACTTTCTCGCAATTTACTTTCATGTTATCTTACAAATCAATCTTAAATTATTTTCAATACGTGGCAATTGAAATTAAAACTAATTAATACTTAGCTCTTGGGACGACCACGGATTTACCATCTCTATACTACTCACGATCGGGTTCTCTGCCCGTTAGTGCGTTTGTCAGGTGAATTGAGTTTTATAAATTTAAAACTTGATAAATAAATATTTAAAATAAAATATGCATCAAGTTTTTGGCGCCGCTGTCAGGGAGCTAAAAATTAGTATTAATTTGATTTTTTGTCAATTATTTCCCTTGCTCCTCTAACTTTTAAATTTTGTCAGATAATATCATGGTGAGGATTAACATCGATGATCTCACCATAGAGCAATATCTTAGGCTCACATTAGAAAACCAGACACCTAATATGGTCAAGAAGGTTGATGACATAACTATTAACGAATATATGAAATACGAGGAGAGGATGAAAAGGCATTATAGTAGGAGTTTCGGATCCTACTTTCCAACCTATTCTAGCCATAAGATAACCATTGAATGTGCTAGTACCACTAACCTGAATGCCATCCAATCAAACATTAATTTTAATTATGATTCAGAGGATATGGAGCTTGATGAAGAAGCTGGGTACACAATTGAAGAGGAATCAGTTACGAGTGAACATGAAGTACTTGACCCCGCTCACGTTAACAATGTTCGATCTTTTGATGAAGAACTAAGTTCTGAAGAAGACCTTGATGAGTGGTTAAAAGGAGAAATGAAAAAGCACATGAGTAAGCAGGATGAAAAAATGAGGAAGATGCACTAATTGCTATTATGAAATCCATTAGAGATGAATGTAGGGCTTTTCACAAAAATAAGCAGAAAAGTGCTCCAGAAGTCAATTTAAAAAATTCTTCTAAGAACATTGAAGACATAATCAATAATGACAATTTCATGAGAAATTTGCCCAACCAATCACCACTTGCAAAACTAAACCCAGGAGGTTTCCTTCTTCCCTTCACAATTGGTAATTATAATTCTTATGCTATGGCTAATATAAATGCTAGTAATAATGTCATGCCTAGAAACATATGCGAATACCTAATGTTAGATAATCTCGAGGGGGCCTCTATGTCAGAAGAAATGGATGAATTAACACAACAAGAAACATTAGGCACTATTAAAAATGTCTCGGTTAAAATTGATAAGTTTGAATTCCCATGTGATTTTGTTGTTACTAACATGCCTAAAAATCTTAGAGAAATGATTATCTTAGGAAGACCATTCCTAGAAACCATTCATGCCCAAATAGATGTCTTCCAGGAAGAAATTTCATTAGGAATTGGCAAAGATATAATTAAATTTGGCATAAATGGAAATCTACGCTTATCTAACAGTCCAATCAAAAAAGTTTACATGGCAAATACTAGTCAGGAAGAAGAATCCTTCAACCCTCTTGAAATAGCACAAGATATGTTCTCATACGAATCCCCTGCATGTTTTCAATTTAAACAAGATAATATAAATTATGATGCTATTGATCCACTGAATGAAACTGTCGAACAAACCAGCCCCTTACTGGAAAAAGGGGGTTGACAAAAAGATGGCATGTATGTAAGCCTGTTCAAGTGTTTTATGATGACGGGAGTGGCGAAGATTGCAGAATGTGGCCTACTTGCGACTCTGATTCAAATTTCTGCTGTGGTTATAATGAGGTTTTCAGGAAAAATGAACAGCGAACGCTTAGACAATAGATATGTTTTCGGGATCATGAGAGGCGTACTATGAAAGGAAGTTGTATGGGATTTGCATACTTTCTTCAAGTTCATTACGGGAATCAAAGAATTAATGATACAACTCGTGAACAAAGATACTATGAATGGGTTGCTCAAAATTATGAATTTGATAATAATAGGACCTCGTCAACAACAATAATGTCTGACAAATGCCCATATAAAACCAACTATCTAACGCCTGTCCCGATTGATGAATGGGACACAAAGTGCCATATAACCCATACAGGGGATACTTTTAGCATACCTAATAATGACCCTACACCACTTGGGCATTCGGAATTAAGAGACAAAGCTAATATAAGCGAATCTCCAAAGATACAACCATTATACCTCACCCCTGTGATTATTCATTTGTAGAATGGCTAAAGTCAAAATAAGGCATACCAACATATACGAATCTGATCGGGAAATCGTGTTTAATAAATAGATTCTAGACAGTTTTGATGTCGAGGAAGAATATGCTAAGGAAATTGAGAATCCATACTCATGGAGATTTGACGAGTACAAACGAGTGTTCTACAATGAGATTGAAAATTTGTCAAATGAATACACTCTAAGAGTTAGAAAAAAGGGGTATGTCTTGGATGATGTTTGGGAAAAATGCGAGCAATACCACAAAAAAGTTATCAATTCTTGGCACGATGAAGGATTTGAAGAAGAAGAGCTATGGCAAAGCGGAGACAAAAAAACTGACTATGAACCACCTTTTGTGGATATTAAAACTTTTGGAGTAAAAAAATATTCCTTTAAAAGGGGGCAGATTTTATATGTATAACAAAACAAGATAATGATGCCTTGCCTTTAGGACGAGTGAATGGAGCAAGATTTAAGGCAATGATTAGAAAGGAGCTGAAGGACAAAGGTGTCACCCACAACGAAATGTAGAGTGGGCATGAGTCTAACTTAAAGACTTGTTAAAAAAACAAAAGTGCTTGTCGGGAGACAACCCGTTTTTTAATCAATAAATTTCATGTTGGGATTAAAAGCTTCTTTATGCTGTTTGGAATTACTGCTGCTCTTATTGATGTTAATGCTGCTCAGTCAAAGTTAGTGCTGCTGGTGAACTTCAATGAAAATTATTCTAAGTGTTTAAGACTGCTAGAGGAAGTTACTACTGCTAGAGGAAGTTACTACTGCTAAAGGAAGTTACTACTGCTAAAGGAAGTTACAACTGCTAGTGGAAGTTAAGACTGCTCAGTGACTTAGAAGTAAAACTGCTAAGTAGTTACTACGGCAAGTACAAAAGTTACTACTGTTAGTACAAAGTTAATGCTGCTGAAGGAGTTAATGCTGCTAATGAAGCAGTTAGTACTGCTGAGTTAGTTAGTACTGCTTATGTGATTTGTATGAGATATTTTGGTAAAATATATGTATAAGTTATTTGTTTAGAATATTTGATATACTTAGGAAAGTATTGTAAGCCGACTAGGGATCCTTGGCGTATAAAAGAAGGTAGGGCATAGAGTACCAGTATCAAACCAATACGAGTCATTTATAGAATTATCATAGCTTCAAGGTCTTTGTAACCTTAATACTTTGAGAGTATTCGTAATATTGCTTAATAATATTGGAGCTTTTATGTTTTGTTGAATTATATGTTCATTGTGTTTACTGTTTCATTAAAAATTCTTCTTAATATTAAAGATTAGATTCCGCATAATCTTTAATACACTCAAACACAGTTTCTACTATAGTTGTGTTAGATTTATCTAAAATAACTAAACCTTATACAAGCTAAGAAATTCGATCTATTGAAGTGGGATCAACAAGTGGTATCAGAGCTTGTTGAGAAGCTGTGAGAAAAAAAAATCTGTTTGTGTACACAAGATCTTGCTAAGAATATATGGATCAAGATTCTATACACATGGTGGCTGCATCTAAAGTTCCCATCCTCAAACTAGGTGAGTTTGAGTTATGGAGGATGAGGATTAAACAATACATCCAGATGATAGACTATGCACTATGGGAAGTCATAGAGAATGGTGCAACCTTACCAAAATCAACAATTATGGAAGGTAAAGAGCAAGTGATGCCTATTACATCTGCTGAAGATAAGGATCAGAGAAGATTAGAAGTGAAGGCTAGAAGTACTTTAATGATGGGCATTCCCAATGAACATCAGTTAAAGTCTAACTCTATAAAGCATGCTAAGAAGTTGCTGGAAGCTATTGAAAAGAGATTTGGTGGGAATGAAGCTACTGAAAAGACTCAAAGAAATCTCTTAAAGCAGCAATATGAAAACTTCACAGCTCCAAGCTCAGAGATGCTTGATCAAAATTTTGATAGGCTTTAAAAGCTTATGAGTCAGTTGCAGCTTTTGGGTGAAAAGCTTTCACAAGAAGATGTTAATCAAAAGTTATTAAGAAGTTTGTCACCTAAGTGGAACACACATGCTATTATGTGGAGGAATAAAGATGAGTTAGAAACAATGAGCATGGATGATCTCTATAACAACCTCAAGGTGTATGAACCAGAAGTCAAAGGGATGTCTAACTCAAGTTCAAGCACACAGAACATGGCTTTTGTGTCCTCTTCAAATAACAACACTAGCAGCTCTAATGAAGCAATTAATGCTGCTCATGGAGTTACTACTGCTAGCACTCAAGTTAATACTGCTTACTCTACAAATATTGATAACTTAAGTGATGCTGTTATTTGTTCATTCTTTGCTAGTCAACCAAATAGTCCTCAACTTACACATGAGGACTTGCAATAAATCCATCCTGGTAACATAGAAGAGATGTATTTAAGATGGCAAATGGCCATGTTGCCGATGAGGGCTAGAAGGTTTTTGAAGAATACAGGAAGGAAGCTTACTGTTAATGGCAATGAGACTATTAGTTTTGATAAGTCCAAAGTAGAGTGCTACAACTGCTACAAGAAGGGACATTTTGCTAGGGAGTGCAGAGCTCTAAGAAATCAAGACAACAAGAATAAAGAAAGCTCAAGAAGGAGTGTGCATGTGGAAACAACTACTTCTATAACTTTGGTGCATGTGATGGTCTTGGTGGATATGACTAGAGTGATCAAGCGGAGGAAGGGCCTAATTATGCACTCATGGCTTACTCATCTTCAAGTTATGACATAGAGGTATCCATTGATTCTACTAGTCCTAAATCTTGTTTGGAAACTGCTAAACTTCTTAAATCTCAATATGATCAACTATTAAAAGATTTTAAGAAATCTAAGTAGATTCTAGGTTATAAAACAGGTTTAGAGTCAGTAGAAGAAAAACTTGAATTTTATAAAAAGAATAAGTCTGTTTATGTAGAAAAAATTAATGGCTTAAAATGGGATATTCAAGTAGGAGAAATAACTATTGGAGAGTTTAGGAAGAAGCTTGAAATAGTTCAAAAAGAAAAAGATGGCATTCAATTTAATGTAGACAAATTTGAAAATGCATATAAAAGTTTAAACAAGATCATAGAGTGTCAGATAGTTGACAATTGCAAGAAAGGTTTAGGCTATAATGCAATTCCACCTCCCTACATAGGAAATTTCATGCCTCCAACACCTGACTTGTCTTTTACTGGTTTAGATGAGTTTGTTAATGAGCCTGTAGTTGAGAACAATAAAGCTAAGTCTAGTAAAGAAGAGCCTAAGGAAGTTAGGAAGAATGATGATGACCCAATTATTGAAGAATGGGTGTCAGATAGTGAGGAAGAAAATGTGTCTCAAACTAAAATTGAGAAAAAAATAGTTAAGCCTAGTATTGTTAAGAAAGAGTTTGTCATACCTAAGCAACAAGAGAAAACTACTAGGAAAATTGTTAAACAAGTTGAGAAACCTAGGCAAAACACTCACAGTCCAAGAGGCAATCAAAGAAATTGGAACAATATGATGTCTCAAAAACTAGGAAGCAATTTTAAGATGCTTAATAAGGCCTGTTATGTGTGTGAAAGCTTTGATCATTTGCAGTTTGATTGCAATTACCACCAAAAACAGTTTCAAAATCAAAGGATGGTAAACCTGTTTGGAACAATGCTCAAAGGGTGAATCATCAAAACTTTGCTAAAAAGACTCACCCCTATGCCAAAAAGAACATGGTTCCAAGAGTAGTACTAATGAAGTCTAGTTTAGTATTAGTTAATACTGCTAGGCGAGTTAATACTGCTCACTCAAAAATAACAGTGAATGCTGCTAAACCAATGTCATATCTTTCTAAAATAACACATTCAACTGTTAAGAGGCCCATTCATAAGAACACATCATTTAAAAACATTAATATTAATCAAAGGGTTAATACTGCTAGGGATAAATTTTTTAATACTGCTAGGCCAAAAGCAGTAGTTAATGCTGTTAAGGGAAATAATTTTAATGATGTTAAGGCCTCAGCTTGTTGGGTTTGGAAACCAAAGACTAAAGTTTTAGACCATGTTTCTAAACACAACAATGCATCAATCACCCTAAAGAAGTTTGATTATGTTGATGCATAAGGCAGATCCAAGTCAGTGATGGCTTGGGTCCCCACAAAATTGATTTTCTTATCTAATGTGCAGGGAAATCCACAAATGGATTTATAGGATCAAGGAGTGATTGATAGTGGATGCTCAAGGCACATGACAAGGAACATGTCTTATCTTATAGACTATGAAGATATAGATGGAGGATATGTTGCTTTTGGAGGGAACCCCAAAGGAGGGAAAATCAAAGGAAAAGGTACCATTAAAACTAGTAATCTAGATTTTGAAAATATGTATTTTGTAAGAGGTAAAGTTTAATCTCTTTAGTGTCTCACAAATGTGTGATAAAAAGAATAGTGTTCTTTTTAATGATACTGAATGTATTGTTTTATCTCCAAACTTTAAGTTAATTGATGAAAGTCAAGTTTTACTTAGAGTTCCTAGAAAGAACAATATGTATAGTGTTGATTTAAAGAACATAGTTCCTAAAGGAGGTCTAACTTGCCTTTTTTCAAAAGCCACATCTGATGAATCTAAACTTTGGCATAGAAGGCTAGGTCACTTAAATTTCAAAACCATGAATAAATTGGTTAAGGGAAATCTTGTAAGAGGTTTACCTTCTAAACTTTTTGAAAATGATCAAACCTGTGTTGCTTGTCAAAAGGGAAAGCAGCACATAGCCTCTTGTAAGTCCAAAACAAAGAACTCAATCAGTCTTCCTTTACATTTGTTGCATATGGACTTGTTTGGTCTAACATTTGTAAAAAGCCTTATGAAGAAAATGTATTGCCTAGTTGTCACAGATGATTATAGTAAGTTTACATGGGTTTTCTTTCTAGCTACTAAGGATGAGACTAGTGGCATTCTTAAGTCCTTTATAACTGGAATAGAAAATCTATTAGATCACAAGGTTAAGGTGATTAGGTGTGATAATGGGACTGAATTCAAAAAAAAAGAAATGAATCAGTTTTGTGAGATGAAGGGTATTTTAAGCCTATTTAGTGTAGCTAGAACTCCTCAACAAAATGGAGTTGCTGAGAGGAGAAATAGGTTACTAATTTAGGCTGCTAAGACTATGCTAGCTGATTCTAAGTTGCCAACTACTTTTTGGGCAGAAGCAGTTAATACTGCTTGCTATGTGCAAAATAGAGTGTTAGTAGTTAAGCCTCATAACAAGACCCCATAAGAACTTTTTCATGGTAGAACACCAACTTTAAGTTTTATGAGACCATTTGGGTGTACTGTTACCATTATTAATATCATAGATCACTTAGGCAAATTTGATGGTAAGGAGAATGAAGGTTTCTTTGTTGAATACTCTTTAAATAGTAAAGCCTTTAGAGTATTCAATAGTAGAACAAGAATAGTGGAAAAAAACTTGCATATTAGGTTTAGTGAGAGTACACCTAATGTTGTAGGTAGTGAACCAGTTTGGCTATTTAATATTGATGCACTAACAAAAACAATGAATTATGAGCCAATTGTTGCAGTTACACAGTCTAATGATTTTGCAGGTACAAAAGCAAGTGATAATGTAGGTCAAGCTAGAAAGGAGACAAAACCTGTCAACAATTACATTTTGCTACCATTATAGACTGCTGATCCACCATTTTCCCAAGATCTAAAAAGTTCTCATAATGATGGATCCAAACCTTCAAATGATGATGGAAAGAAGGTTGATGAAGATCCAAAAAAAAGAAAGTGAATGTAATTATCAAGAGAAGGAAGATAATGTTAACAGCACTAACAATGTTAATGCTGCTAGCACAAATGAATTTAATAATGTTGGTAGAAAAATAAGCATTGAACTTCCATTTGATCTAAATATGCATGCTTTGGAAGATTATAGCATATTTGACTCCTCAAGAGATGATGAAGATGATGGTGCAGTGGCTGACATGAACAATTTGGATACAACAATCCAAGTCAGTCCTAATCCAACTACAAGAATTCATAAGGATCATCCTCTTGATCAAGTGATTGGAGATTTGCAATCAGCAACAAAAACAAAAAAGATGTCAAAGAATTTGAAGGAACATGGGTTTGTTAAACAAACCATAAAGACCTTCAAAACTGCTTGTTTGCTTGCTTTTTATCACAGGAAGAACCCAAAAAGGTAATTCATGCATTGAAGGATCCAAGCTGGATAGAGGCTATGCAGGAATAGCTTCTACAATTCAAGTTACAAGAAGTTTGGATTTAGTGGATTTACCAAATGGAAAAAGGGCTATAGGCAAGATTGTGATAAGAAATAAAGCAAGATTGGTTGCTCAAGGGTACACACAAGAAGAAAGGATTGACTATGATGAAGTTTTTGCCCCTGTTGCAAGAATTGAAGCAATTAGGCTATTTTTAGCTTATGCTTCATTTAACGATTTTGTGGTGTATCAAATGGATGTAAAAAATGCTTTTCTCTATGGGAAGATTGAAGAAAAGTTTATTTATGTCAACCTCCAGATTTGAAGATCCATACTTTCCAATAGATATACAATTTAAAAAACACTATATGACACATCAAGCTCCTAGAGCTTGGTATGAAACCTTGTCAACATATCTGTTGGACAATGGTTTTCAAAGAGAGGAAATGGACAAGTCATATACATCAAAGCACAAAGGTGATATATGTTGGTCCAAGTTTATGTGGATGATATCATCTTTGGTTTAACAAAGAAGGAGTTATGCTTTGCATTTAAGAAGTTGATGCATGAGAAATTTTAGATGAGTTCTATGGGAGAACTTACATTCTTCTTGGGATTACAAGTGAAGCAGAAGAAGGATGGCATATTTATTAGTCAAGATAAATATGTTGCTGAAATTTTAAAAAATTTGGGTTTACAGAAGTCAAGACTGCAAGCACACCAATAGAAACTCAAAAGCCTCTGCTCAAGGATAAAGATGGTGAAAAAGTGGATGTTCATATGTATAGGTCAATGATTGGTTCATTGATGTATCTTACATCTTCAAGACCTGATATCATGTTTGCAGTGTGTGCCTATGCTAGATACCAAGTCAATCCAAAGGTTTTCACATCATATACCAAAAAAGGATTTTTATGTACTTATAAGTCAACCAAAATTGGGCCTTTGGACCAAAAGAATCTCCATTTGGATTTGGTAGCATACACTGATAGTAATTATGCTGGAGCAAGCTGGATAGGAATCAAACACAGAGGTTATCAATTTCTTGGATGTAGATTAATATCAAGGCAGTGCAAGAAACAGATAGTGGTTGCAAATTCCACAACAGAAGTTGAGGATGTGGCTGCTTCAAGTTGTTGTGGACAAGTGCTTTGGATTCAGAATCAACTACTTAATTATAGGGTATCAATTTTATTATATCCAAGAATCTTTTATTGACAAATAACAGTACTATTTGTATAATTACAAAATTCTGTTTTCATTCAAAAACAAAGCATATAGAGGAATCAACATCATTTTATTAGAGATTGCAATAAAGAAATTGATTCAAATGGTCCAAAAACCATACTGACAAGAATGTTGCAGATTTGCTTTACAAACGCTTTGATGTAATAGATTTTCAATATTTGATTGTTATATTGGAATATGATTAATCTTTCTAAAAATCTTTTATTTCTTTATGTTTTTGTAGAATTTTGTATGAATTAGTACTGTTATTCATGTCATTAAAAGTTTCTGCTGTTAAGTATAATTAGTGCTACTAGTTATACTGAATACTGCTGAGTTAATGCTGTTAGTTATACTTAATACTGTTAGGTATAATTAATACTGTGATTATTGTGAAAATTGCTATGGATTGTATTTTCTTGGTTTTTGGACTAACATTTTGCAAGAAAAGCAAAGAAAAGTGTTAGATTGTGTGGAATAAAAATAGACAGAGTGATTTGATGAGTAAAAGAATTGCCAGAATTTGTGAGTTGAAAAACAGAAAGAGGGCTATGTGAAATAAAAACAGACAGAGTGATTTTGTGAGTAAAAGAATTAAGAGAATTTGTGAGTTGAAAAATAGAAAGAGAGCTGTGTGAAATAAAAACAGACAGAGTGATCTTAGTGAGTAAAAAGAATTGAGAGAATTGGTGAGAATAAAAACAAAAAGAGAGCTGTGTTTGGAATGGAATTGGAGTTAATGCTGGTAACTCAAAGTTAATGCTGCTAGGCATAACTTAATACTGCTTGTGAAAGTTAATGCTGCTAGGCATAAACTTACTACTGTTATTGAATGTTAATGCTGCTAGGCATAAACTTACTACTGCTGTTGAAAGTTAATGCTACTAGGCATAACTAACAACTGCTGGTGAACGTTAATGCTGTTGAGGGTATTTTCATAAATACTTCGATTAAGGGTTTCATTCACTCATTTAATCGATTTCATTCACTCATATACTCTCTAATCTCAAACCCTAACTCAATTTCATCATTCATCATCAAAACCAAACACAATGATGACCCTGCAGTTTGCTGATACTCATAATTTGGTCACGTTTTTGTCTAAACCCGCTGAAAGTGAAGGGTTTGAGCAGATAGTGGATTTTCTGAATGCAAACCCTATAAGATATGCACTAACAATCAATCCCACTATCTATACTTCATGCATTAAACAATTCTGGGCCACTGCAAAGGTAAAAACTATCAATGGGGAAGTACAGTTACAAGCCCTAGTGGATGGGAAGAAGATCATTGTTACTGAAGCATCTGTTTTTACATATGCTACCATTTTTGAAGAACTTACAAGGATGGGGTATGAAAAACTTTCACAAAAGCTTACATTCTATAAGGCATTCTTTGATTCGTAGAAATCACACACGTAATAATAAAATATATAATATGATGGAAAATTACCAAATTACCCTTGAGGACAAAGGTAAAAAGG